>OW204008.1:20847400-21149621 GCA_934047225.1 Ypsolopha sequella | reverse complement strand
TTGATATTATTAAATTATTTTGTTTTATTTAATTGATTTAATGTTAAAATTAGAAAACTGTTATGTAGATAAGAAAAATAGTCTCGGGGAGGCTCCTCAGTCCATGTTAATATAAGTAGCGTCATATGAATATGAATATATGTGTAAAGTTAACAAATAAAACTATGTAAAAAAATAAGATAACAAAAATATATATATATATAAACATAAAAAAAATATATATATATATACAGTTATAAAAATAAAAATAAATAAAAAAAGAAAAAGGAAACACAAAAATGAAAAAAAAAAAAAAAAGAACCGAATTGCTTATTTAGTAATTTATTTAAGTTTTGATGTAACCCTGATATTATTTAAGACGGAGGACCCTCCCCAAAAATACCCTAAAAACGGGCCACACAATTAAAATTAAATAACAAAGGCCTCTGACTACTCACGTCAGAGGAGTGCCTAGTAAATCAGAAAGTTGATTAATAAATAAAAAATAAAAAAAAAATAAAACCTAACCTAACCTAACCTAACCTAGTACTGCTCGAAACTCCGTACCATACACCTCGTCGCTCCACACAAAAAAATCATTAAAAATAGAAAAAACTTAAATATCAAAGTGAAAGTGTTGTGCAGTGATAGCCAAGTGTACGACTCACCAGGATTTGTGTTGGCAACAAAATCGGCCAACGGGATCCGACTCTGGAGACCTTCAACTTTGGAGCAGCATAGGCCGGCGCAAGAAGCACCTAAAACAGTGAGTCAAATCTCAATGCGTAGCTCTTGCCACGTTCTATCTGGAATTGAAGGAATTTTGGAGATCCGTCGTCAGGAACAGGAGTTATCAACCAACAAAGCTCCCATACAAATCGCTCTGACCTAGTTATCTAGGTTACACGTGCCGGGCTTGGCGCGTGTTAGTGACGTACCAGCCAGACAGCCATCGCTGAAGACACCTCTGCCCACCTGAGGACTTCGTCTAGCTGATGAGGAGCAGCTTCCTGAGGACACTCGGAGACCAGAGGTACACCTAGGGAACTCCTGAACCCCTTGTCCTATTCCCCCCGAGCTTGGGCTCGTTGATATCGGGACGACCAGTCCTTCCCGCACAGGCCCAAAACATCCCCCTCCCCCAATTTTTTTGACCCCCCCCAAATTTACCCCCCCCCCTCCAAAACTTGGTCACCCACCGCGCGGATCACATTGATCTCCCCCCACCACCTGACGTACACCGCGCCTACCCCTCCCAGGTTTCACCCCCCCCATTATCAAGTGGGGCAAGACGGACCCCCTGCCAATCGTCGGCTCTTGATTCCTACCCTTCCCCCGACCTCCAACCCAACCATCAACACTCCCCCTTACCCAATACTAACTCCCCCTCCCCCAAGTCCGACCCCCCGCCCCCATCCCAACTCCCCCTTCCCCAACCCCCAACCCCCCTCCCCTTTCCCTCGACCTCACCCCCGCAAGGGCCCGTCTTACCTCCAAGTTTTTATGGCATTTTTAGAAGCGCACTGACGGCCCCTACAGTAGGTCACCTCATTTTTAGAAGCGCACTGACGGCCCCTACAGTAGGTCACCTCATTTTTAGAAGCGCACTGACGGCCCCTACAGTAGGTCACCTCATTTTTAGAAGCGCACTGACGGCCCCTACAGTAGGTCACCTCATTTTTAGAAGCGCACTGACGGCCCCTACAGTAGGACACCTCATTTTTAGAAGCGCACTGACGGCCCCTACAGTAGGACACCTCATTTGCTCTTATAGGCCCATATTTGCAAAAACTACAAGACTTTTTCGGAAACCACGTGGCGACTTAACTCCAGAACCGGGACTCCCAGGAACATTCAAAGTTCACCAAGAAAAACGGGATAATTGGATAAAAAGTGATAAATATAAAAGAATAAAGAATTAATGGGATAAAAAGTGGTCTAGTATGTCCTATTCCAGGTCTAGGACTACATTTGTGCAAATTTTAGCCTAATCGGTTCAGTAGGTACGGCGTGAAGGAGTAACAGTACATCACTTTTCTATAGGAACTTGACACCCCATTGCCATCCTATGGGAACTTATTTATCGGATATAAAATAGCATTTGTCCTATTCCAGGTTTAGAACAACATTTGTGCAAAGTTTCAACGCAATCGGTTCATCAGTTACGGCGTGAAAGAGTAAACATCCATCCATCCCAACTTTCGCATTTATAATATTAGTTGGATGTACCTAACATGAGAGGAGTGCATCCGCAAGACGAAAGAACATTAACTCATCCCTTAAATTTTTATGGACATCAAAACACTCATTTTTAACCGACTTCAAAAAAGGAGGAGGTTCTCAATTCGACTGTTTTTTTAATTTGGCGTTATTACTCCTTAACTCCGTCATTTCTGAACCGATTTGAATAATTCTTTTTTTGTTTGGAAGAATGTACTTTCAGGTAGGTCCCATTTTGGGTTTGGTCATGATCTGATGAAGGTCTTCAGAGATAGCAGTGGAACTCCTCAGAAAATGATAGCATACCTCTCAAAATTGAGGTAATCGCTTTGTATATATATTTTTTTTTTTAATATTCTAAATTTATTCTACTACATCGTTCTGCTGCTGTTCGAATTCTAAAAGGAAATTGTAACAGAACGGAATTTTTATTGCTTGTGGCATTTTCCTTATATAATTATTCTATTGTTGTTTTTTTTTTTTTTTTTGTTTACATCACTATATATTTTTTTTTCTCACTGATTGAATATTTGTATGCACAACAATTTATTTCCTGCGTAGTTAATATTGAAATTTAAAATGTCGCATCCTATAAAATTTTTGCACTTGCAAAAATCCGAGCTACAGTACGAGGTGGCAATTAGAGGTACAAACCCTGCCAGCAATGTTATGGATCTGAGACGTCAGGTATGCAAGTTGACTCAGATGTATCCCTCTGATGATATTTCCGAGTCAAGCTTCGAATTTGCTGATGATTTCACGGGTATTAATGATACACTAAACAAAATTAAATTAAACTTAGAATCCTTGAAAGTCAAGGTTGATAGAAACCTTCTAAACCGTGTTGAGTCGTTTATAAACCATATATATCATAGATTGCGCAGAATTGTACAGCCAACCGATGCAGGTGATATTGAGGATTTAAAGACTTCCCAGTTTTTTTTTTCCGAATATCGCAAAGTTTTTTCTCAACTTAAACATAACATAAATAATTCTGAAGACTTTTCGACTAGTGAAGATGAAGTAGAAACTACAAATCCTATCTCAGCTTTAGATAAACTAAATATTTCGGTCACCTGTGACAGGGGTATCTCGTCTGATGTTTCTAAATTGAAGTATGATGGGAAAAGTTGTGTCCGTTCGTTTACTCAAAGAGTTAATGATCTTCGTGTATCTAAGGATGTCTCAGATGCAAAAATGCTTTCATCTGCCTTTGAAATATTTACCGGTGACGCTCTCCACTGGTACCGAAGCGTCAGGGGTGATATTAAATCTTGGGACGACTTAATGGAACGCTTAAATGAAGACTTTGAAATTGTAGATTATGACTACCGAATGTGTAGCGAAATTCGCAATAGATCTCAGGGAGAATCCGAAAACATTACGGTGTATGTTTCTGTTATGAAAGGTATGTTCTCTAGACTCAAGAAAGATCTCACTGAGAGCGACAAACTGGAAATTTTATTTCATAATATTCGCCCATGCTATTCTAACATTTTAGCTACTTGTCCTAGTATAACGTCGATTGACCAACTAAGTAACTTGTGTCGAAACTACGAAAAATTCAGGGCTCGTTCAAATCAGTTTAAAGAACCGGCAGCGGCGAATTCAAATACTCTTGCTCCCGAATTCTGTTACACCCCGGCAAAAGATATCAAAAATAATAACAACTTTAAATATTATAATAGGGAAAAACAAACCAATAACTATTACAATCCGGGACATACTAGTTCTAGTAACGCTAAAACTACAACACCAAGTTATGACAAGGTTTTTGAATTGCAAACCCAGTCTAACCAATACTGCTACAGGTGCAGAGTTAATACTCACTCAATGCGAAATTGCACAGCTGAACGCACAGTAGTGTGTTTTAAATGTGGTAAGAAAGATTTTCGCACGCCTGATTGCCCAGTTTGCAATCCAAAAAACTAAAAAATGAAAATTGCAGTGCTGCAACAGTGAATAATTTCAATAGCTCGGATTGGAATAATTGGCTGTTGACGATCAAAAATTTCTTTTCAGCCTATAAAGTAGCTTCAATTTTCAATACGAAACCGAGTAACGATCCTCGACCATACCTTAAGATTTATGTGGAAAATTCCAGTAATTTACATCTTTATGGTTTACTTGATTCGGGCTCAGCCGTAAGTATTCTTGGGAAAGAATCTCATAAAGAATTACTAACGTATGGTTTTCTTATACATAAAGATGTTACTATTCAAGTCACAGCTGCTGGAGGGCAAATAATGACTTCCCTTGGCTACATGCTCCTACCAGTGGTCTTTAACTCTAGATCTAATATTATTAAGGCTCATATTATACCAGAAATAGACTCAACACTTATATTGGGAATTGATTTTTGGTCTAAATTCCAATTATTGCCAAAAAGCTTAAATGAAGTAACTTACCTTCAGAGTGACAATCCTATATCTTTAAATTCACTTAAACCTGGTGATGTTTTTATTCATTCTTATGAAAATTTAGATAAAACTCAAAAAATTGTAGCGGACAAACTTATAGACCAGTTTAAGGAAATATCATTCGAAAAAAAGGGCTTGGGCAGAACATCGCTCGTTACACATAAAATTGATACGGGTAACGCTGAACCCATAAGGCAGCGTTACTATCGTATGTCTCCTGACAAACAACGTATAGTTACTGAACAGGTTGACGAAATGCTTTCACTAGATGTGATTGAAAGATGCGAAAGTCCTTGGTCCTCACCAGTTCTTGTGGTTGGTAAAAAGGATGGTAACCCCCGTTTCTGTTTAGATAGCAGAAAACTAAATTCTGTAACAAAGAAGGATGCATATTGTCTTCCTTATGTTTCGGAAATACTAGATAATCTAAGGGATGCTCGATATTTATCTAGCGTTGACTTATCTAAAGCATTTTGGCAGATACCAATACAGGAAGAGCACCGTGAAAAAACTGCATTTTATGTTCCTAGTCGTGGCAGCATGATGTTTAAAGTAACTGCATTTGGTTTATCAAACGCCCCGGCTACTCAGCAGCGCTTAGTGGATTCTTTATTTGGCCCTGAATTTGAGTTAAAGGTTTTTGCCTATCTTGATGATGTTATTATTATTAGCGAATCTTTTGATGAACACGTGTCTTTGCTTTTACGTGTACTAGAAAAACTACGTAACGCAAACCTTACTATAAACCTTGAAAAGTCAAATTTTTTTAGAAGTCAGTTGCGTTACCTTGGTTACGTCGTAGATGCTCATGGTCTTCGAACTGACCCTGAAAAAGTAGAAGCTATTTTAAATTACCCCACTCCTAGTAACAAAAAGGAAGTAAAACGTTTTCTTGGTACGGCTTCTTGGTACAGACGATTCGTTCCTAATTTTAGCTCTATCGCTGGACCCCTTAACGCATTAACTTCAACCAAGAAAACTGCCCCTCTTTTTAAATGGTCTTCGGAAGCAGATAAAGCCTTCTTAGAACTCAAATCACTCTTGATTCAAGCTCCTGTTCTGGCATGTCCCAATTTTAATCTTCCCTTTGAGGTTCATACAGATGCAAGTGACTGTGGCGTAGGGGGGATGCTCTGTCAAACTATTGATGGGGTAGAACATCCTATCGCCTATATGAGTCGGTCTCTGACAGGTGCGGAGAAAAATTACAGTGTTACAGAGCGTGAACTACTTGCTGTGGTGACGGCTTTGGAACACTGGCGTTGCTATCTAGAAAATGGTCGGCGTTTTGATGTGTATACCGATCATGCATCGCTTCAGTGGTTTCTCTCCATAACAAACCCTACTGGTCGTCTTGCAAGATGTGGTGTTCGCCTGTCTGCTTTTGACTTTGATCTTAAACATCGCCGTGGAAAGGATAATGTTATACCTGACGCTTTGTCAAGAGCTGTACCAACCGCTGCTATATCAAACTCTTTCCCTGTACCAGCTACTCATGACACATGGTACCTTAATATATATACCGGCTGTCAAAACTCTCCCACTAGCTTTCCAAACTACCAAGTTGAACAGGGCAAACTGTTTAGACACATGAAGAACAAAAATGTCTTGACCTCTGAATTCGACTGGAAAGAAGTGGTGCCGAAAGAACAGCGTGATGCTATTATGAAAAAAAATCATGCTGAGCCAACTTCGGGACACTTTGGTGTATTTAAAACATATAAAAGACTATCACTTTGTTTTTACTGGCCAAAAATGTACTCGGACGTGGTAACGTTTGTAGCGCAATGCAATATTTGCTTAGCTTATAAATTACCGACTCATGGTGTTTTAGGCAAGATGGGTAGACCCAAAGATTGTGAACGTCCATTTCAGATGATTTCTGTAGATCTGGTTGGGCCTCTTCCTAGTTCACGTAAGCAGAATAACTACATATTTGTGGTCACATGTTGCTTTTCTAAGTACTGTCTTATATTTCCACTTCGTAGAGCAACGGCTCAACTAGTGACCAAGCACTTGGAGGAGAATGTTTTCCTGGTCCACGGCGTTCCTCAGACTGTTGTTCTTGATAACGGGGTTCAATTTGTTAGCAAGGATCTGACCAAAATGCTGAGTAATTATAAAGTGCCTAACATACATTTTACACCAAAGTATACTCCCCAGATGAACACGGTCGAAAGATATAACAAGACTATTATTACCGCGATCTCCACTTTTGTTGACGAAGATCATAGAACTTGGGACCTGAACTTACCTAAGATCCAGTTCGCGATCAATAGTTCAGTAAATGAAACGACTGGATATACACCATCATTTTTAGTGCATGGGAGAGAATTAGTATCGTGCGGGTCACATTACATTGATAATAATGACCCTACTGATCTAGTTCTTATCCCTAGAGATCGATATGCTGAAAATCTGGGACATATTTCGAAAGTATTCGACAAGGTACAGGTGTCTCTATGGCGTAGCCATTTAAAAAACTCTCAACGCTATAACTTAAGACGGAAGGATGCTGACTTTAACGTCGGTGATATCGTATGGAAGAGGTGCTATTTTCAGAGCGATAAAGATTCTCATTTTAGTAAAAAATTAGCACAAAAGTTTTTAAAATGTCGAGTTAAGCAAAAGCGATCACCTCTAGTTTACATACTCGAAGATATGTCTGGTAAGGACCTAGGAGCATGGCATGTCAAAGATTTTAAACTGATCAGAAACTAAACTCTATTCTTTTGCACACTTAGAGTTTTTTTTATTAATTTAATAAGTTATTTTATGTAAACAGTAGTCGTGAATATCATTTGATGGTTAAGTTAGTTAGGTATAAGTTATAATTTAAGAGATATTTTATTGCTATGAATCTAGAATAACGATTTCAACAAGGTTAAATCTTTTTCTAAAGGGGGGTGTAATGTAACATAACTTACTAATACCTAGTTATGTTACGAAACAATAAGAATATATTTATTTACCGTATAAACATGAATCTTTAATACTAGTAAAGTAAACTTAAATTGTACCTATAAAAATTAATCAACAAACAAACAGACTTTATTAGTAGATAAAAACTAGCCAACTTCATGGTATACGATCCGCGCAGTTCTGCGCGTGCGCCGAGTTGAATCCCACAACCAATGGAGGGCTCTTTAGTGAATTTTAGTCTACTGCGCCTGCGTCGAATTCGAGTCTTGACCAATGGAATAGCTGATACGTCGTGACTTTGCACTGGCAGACGCTCTCTGATCCCTTGTCCGAGTGCCAGTGTACTAAATCTCTCGGCTAAATCGCCATCCATTTTGAATAACGGCTGTTGTAGAAATTGTGGCATCAACAGTAAACAAAGTGTTATCCCATACTGGGTAAGCTCCATTGTTTTGCATATAAATATTAATTAGGTTTATTTTGTGTAAATAGTGCTTGTCTCACCATTTCATTTTGTGTTAATTTCATTTTCAAGTAATGGTGCTTAGAGGTCATTTCAATTTTATTTTTACCACTTGCAAATATCATGTAACCGTTTCTGAGTGCCTAATTATTAATATCCTATTAATCAAAGCCACTGCCGCTCAGAATCAGTTGTAAACCACACTCTCATCCTCATCTCATCACGTTTTGCTCGCTAGTGGGTGCGCCCGGCTTTGCTTGACCTGTGGTAACCATTTTCTTGTCTGCGACCTTCCAGGAACTACCTATGGAGTAAGAATTCCCAGCTCAGCTGATCCTCACCTACAGCGACATTATTATCAATAAGGACCTGACCGCTGCTCCTGACGTCCAACAAGGACCGCCTGGAATGCTGTCGCAGTACCCACCCTACTGCGAGCCGTAACGACCAGGAGAGTGCGGTAAAAGTGAAGTGATGTGCTTTTGGTGACCTATTGACACTGATGAACTCACGCCTTGTGAACTTGAACTCACGCCTTGTGAACTTTACTTGTTTATTTAATTGTAATACAACTCAAACTTAAAAATCACTGTAGTTTTACTTGCCACTACGTGACACCTGGATGCTGATTACAAGGTATTACTTGAAAATCGACATTCTTTCACCTGACCTTCGATCCTGGCTTCATCACTAATTCACCATAGAACTCATCAACGGATCAGAGCACATAACTCGAGATTGCGGCAATCACTGCGTTAGGGTGCTGATTCAAGGGTATGACTTGGAGATTATCAGAATACCCACCTGACCTTCGATCCTGGCTTCATCACCATAGAACTCCTCAACGGATGACAGCACATAACTTTGGATTGCAGCAATCAGTTTGTGTTAGGGTGCTCATTGCAGGACATTGCTTGAAAATTGCCAGTGTACCCACCTGACCTTCAATCTTGGCTTCATCACCGTAGAACTCTTCAACGAATGACAGCACATAACTCGAGATTGCGGTAATCATGTTGTGTTAGGGTGCTGATAGCAGGAAGCTACTCAAACATAGCTACTTAGAAGTTCAAGTGAGTATATATACTCACTGCTCTATGTTATCTAGAAGTCGGCGTATATCCTATGATATAGCAACATAAAAACCAATATAAGAGCGCCGAGAAGCCTATTCCTTTTATTGGATTTAGAAAGTACTTACGAAAGTAAACACACTCCTAATATTTGCAATATTTGTGAGGTACCTACATTAGGTCACTTCTAATTATATAGCCAAAAATACATACTGAAGTCAGTGAAGTCAGATAAGTAGTCAGTGACCCTTTTTAAGAAAAAACACAACAAAAACAATAGGTTTCCTATACTAATTGACTAATCTTAAATTAGTATAGGGCACAAACTTTATTTTGTGTTTTTCGCTAAAAGGGTCATTGAACCTTGGTCTTGACCACTTACCGAGCCTTCCGTTTATACGGACGGACAGACGGACAGTGTTTAGGCGGTTAGCGGTCTTTTATATTTATTAAGTGGACTGTATAAGCGGTAGCTAAAATCGCGGTTTATGTAGATAAAAGAATGTGCTTACTCAGTCGATCAGGGGTGAGAGGAAACTGTCCTGACTTTGGATTTGAAAGAAGATAGCAGAACAGAAGTGAAAAAGGACTCACCTGCACCTTTGGTAACCAGCACAAAGGGTCCGTTGGTTTTCACTCCTCTGAAGGTCCGAAGTCTTCACTAACACTGCCGGCCGGCTATACCCTTATGAAAACTGAACACTGATGGAGCACTTTATTGTTTGTTAGTCTTTTGAGACGCGGAAATTATTATTTTGTGTATTTTTATATTTCTTACTGCGGAGACGCAATCATGCGTCGAAGGTTCATTTGCGGAAGAGAATTTTTACTTTATGTTGTCATACAGTAGACTTTTGCAACGTCGCCAACATAACGGCGTGATCTTCTCTCTCACTCGGTGCGTAGTAGTTGATGCGTGAGTGGGAAAGGAAAGGGTATACCAGGAGTTGAACGACTGAGTATAGCGCGTATTTTAATTTTTAAGGAATTGGCGTAAACATCCTCCCGGCCTTGATAATACATGGTATTATCAAAGAAAGCGGCTAAAACTAAAAGAATTTAATAATATAGTAAGTTATGAAATATTTATCTTGCCTAACTATACAGTACTAAGATTAATGTAATTGTTTAATTATTGTGAAGGTAATGGACAAAGTTTGACGATAGGTCGCTTGAACGTGCCCGCTGCAGTTTTAACTAAAGCAACGCGAACTCTACCATCTTTACCCGGGTAAACCTCTTGTATAACACCCAAAGGCCAGCGAAGCGGGGGAACATCATCTTGATGTATTAACACGATAGTATTCGGTTTTACGTTATCAGTATTAGTAAGCCATTTCTGCCTAGCTTGTAAAGAATTGAGATATTCCAAACGCCATCTCTTCCAATAGCTATGAACCATTTGGTCGAGCAACTCTTTGCGATGACGCAGAGTCTTCGTTTCCTCGGAAACAGGCGCGGCAGGTAGGTAAGTCAAAGGAGAGGCCATAATAAAATGAGCAGGAGTAAGAGGCTCCGGGTAGGGGTCCTCAGATAAAATGCAAAGCGGTCGAGAATTTAAAATAGTTTCAATTTGAGTCAAGACTGTTAAAAGTTCCTCATATGTAAGTAATTGAGAACCAATAACGCGGTAAAGATGAAGCTTAATACTTTTGATATTAGACTCCCAGACCCCCCCCCCAATGTGGGGCCCGAGGGGGTAGCATATGCCACTCGATGCGGTGACCAGTAAGAAGTTCGTTTATCTGAGACTTAGCTCCCACAAAATTTGTTCCATTATCGGAATACATATGCGAAACAGGACCACGCCTGGAAATAAAGCGTTTAAATGCAGATATGAAAGTTTCAGAGGAAAGATCTGTAGCTAGTTCGATGTGAACAGCTTTAGTCACTAAGCAGATAAACAAACAAATGTAAGCCTTCTGGCTTCTTTGACCACGACGTCTACACAGAGTCACATTTATCATTCCGGAGTAATCAACACCCGTATGAACAAATGCTTTGGTTTCTTGTACGCGGTAAGACGGTAAGTCTGCCATTTTTGTATTAAGGTGAGACGGTGAATTTTTAAAACAAGCGTTACAAGCGTGAACACGCTGTCTGATCACATTCCGTGAGGCTAAAATCCAATATTTTTGGCGAATCAAAGAGCTCAAGACATTGGCACCAGTGTGACAATGTAGGCGGTGAAAATAATCAATTAAAAGGTGAGTAATATGATCATGTTTTGGTAGCAACGCGGGATGTTTAGCTTCATACGGTAAGTTACTATTAGAAAGTCTGCCTCCTATTCTAATAATTTCGTGTTCATCAATAAATAGATCGAGTTTTCTGAGCGGTGCGGAAATAACTTTATTAGTCTTTAAGTTATGAGTTAATTGAGCAAAATGAAAGCTCTGAACGTCGCGGATTAAATATCTTTCTGCTATGTTGAGATGAGAAGCAGATAACTGATTACGAGGTAAAATTTTAGCAAATTTTAGAATGTATGTTATAATGCGGAGAATTTTATTCCAGGAAGAATGTTTCTGAGCGAGTTCATAAAGTAAACCAGCAGCTGCGGTATTAGAACCGGAACAAACGAGCGTTTTGCTTTTGTATTCCGGTAAAGTTTCACAGGCCTCTGGAATGAACGGTGTGATCGGCCAACTTGACACTGGAGCGCAAAGCCAATGAGGGCCATGCCACCATAGCGGATGCGACAATAACTGTTCAGGTAAAAGACCTCGCGAGAGACAGTCACTAGGATTCTCTATGCCACTGACATGATAGAAATGACGCGGATCGAGGTTTTCTTGGCATTTTGCGACTCGGTTACTCACATAAATATCCCATCGATGCGGTAGAGAATTAATCCAGGATAGCGCTATTTTCGAATCCGAAAATGCGAATATATTATCGATTTTAGTACGAACGCTGTAAGTATTATTAATTAGACGAACAAGTCTTGACATGAGAACTGCGGCGCACAATTCAAGCCTAGCCAGACTAACTACTTTGACAGGAGCCACTTTAGATTTGGCGCATATTAAATTTACACGCACGTTTCCCTCGCTGTCAGTGACGTGAAGATACACAACGCAATCATATGCTTTTAGGCTAGCATCCGCGAACGCAACAATATTGGTGCAACAATGTTTGTATACACCCAAGTGACGCGGGATTTCACAGGTGGAAAGTAGAGGCAACTGCCCATTAAATTTTTGAAATAAAGAAAGTACATTGGCAGGCAAGGGATCGTCCCACCCGACTTTAAGTAGCCATAGCTCTTTCATTAAGAGCTTTGCGAATAGAATGACTGGAGCCGCAAACCCGAGTACGTCCCATAAACGGGCGATACTTGAAAGAATTGTTCGCTTTGTGAAGGTTTCCTTTATCGGAGAAGCAGAAAAGGAAAAAATATCTTGAGCGGGTAGCCATTTAAGGCCTAAAATTTTCATGTTTTCATTATCTGAAAATTCTATTGCAGCTCGATTTGACGGCGGTACAGAGTTCAATAACTCAGGCGAGTTACTAGCCCATTTAGTTAAATGAAAACCACCAGCATTGAATAGGTCAATGAGTTCACGTGAAAGAGATTTTCCCTCATCAACTGTCGGGACAGAAGTTGTCAAATCATCCATATACAATTCATGAGATGCCACATCCGCAGCACGCGGGAAATGATCGCGTTCGTCAGTCGCTAGCTGTCGCACAGTGCGCATAGCTAAAAAAGGGCTGCATTTTAAACCGAACGCGACTCGATTAAACTGGAATTCTCGTATAGGTTGCAAGGGGTCAAAGCGGAATAAAATCTTTTGATATTTGCGGTGCTCAGGCTTTAGAAGAATTCTGAGATACATCTGTTTTATATCGGCAGCTATGGCTATTTCGAATAAGCGGAAATTAAGTAGGAGGATAAAAATATCCGCCTGTAGATTCGGCCCTGTGTGAAGAACGGAGTTTAATGAGACACCATTATGACATTTAGCACTGGCGTCCATTACCATGCGAATCTTTGTAGTCTTTTTATCATGTCGAACGACGGGATGATGCGGAATGAAATAGCCTTGTGCATAATCCTTGCTGTCAGGTGGTACCTCGGAAAGATAATCATTATCTATATAGTCCTGTACAACCTCATTATAACTGGCTCTCAGCTCCGGGTCTTGAAGTTTGCGCTCCAACGAAAGCAGTCTGCGGACAGCTACGGAGCGAGAATCTCCTAATTCTGACGGATCGCGGCAAAAAGGTAACGCGGTGCAGTATCGACCAGTAGAATCACGTGATACAGTAGAATTATAAATTTCCTCACATTGACTTTCCTCGGGGCTAATGAACCCTTTGGAAGGCATTTCCTCCATTTCCCAAAACTTAGTCAAAGTTTTATCAAGGTGAAGGTCATCGAAGCGGTCACCCATCCCTGTGTAACCAGAACACGTAAAGAAGGTAGCGGTATTTATTTTTTGAAATTCGGAAGCGGTGTCATTTTTATTAATATTGGAAGCGGTGGTGGGAGCGTCACCCATTAATACATAACCAAATACCGTTTCAATAGCAGACGGTGAGGGTGGAGCGACAACCCTACCACTTAGTAACAAGTGCGGAAACAGCTGAGCGCCGAGTATCAACTCGACCTCACCCGGAATGTGCCAAAGTGGATCCGCGAGCGGTAAGTCAACCAAATGCTGCACTACAGTCGTGTCAACATATTCGGAAGGCATGCGGTCCGTTATGGTATCAACAACCAAAGCGGTAATATTATAAGAATATTTTTTATCTTTAGCGGACACAAGCAATTGAACGTATCCACGAACCGTTTGTGAAGCGGACCCGACGCCCTTAATAAACGAATTCGAGAGAGAAATAAGTTTTAAATTAAGCTGTTTACAACATGCGGACGTAATTAGGTTATTTTGACTAGCATTGTCAATTAAACATCTCACAGAAACATTTTGTTTATCATTATTTAGAACGTTTACTTGAGCGGTCGAAAGTAATATCGTAGTACGAGGCGAATTTATATTGTGAAACTGACTTAGAATAATAACGCCTAGAATGATAGTTCCCTTCAACCGATCTCTCCAAAGTGAGGCAAAAAGATGATTCATGTGGGCGTAAGCATCATGTAGCTACGTTTGCTGACACGCACACAAGCGCATAAACAATGTTGCTAGTGGAGTATGCATTTTCCTTAAAGTAGGGAAATTGGAACTGTTACTTAACGACTCGGAATTATTATTTCTTGGTATACATTACACAGCATAGTTTATTATAGTGTTGAAATCAGTATACATTATATGCCCATATAAGCACGAACTAATATATAACGGTATTTACATTATTTAACATATATTATATAGAATTACAAAACAGTGACTAGAAGGAGTAGTCTGATACGGTAGTGATGTATGTATGAAATTTCAAGTGTATAATACTGAGCGGGAATCTTCGGAACTATGGAGCAATTCTATAAACTTAAAATGTCTCAGGTGGGGTGAATAAAAAACCATAATGAGTAACTACGTTTCTCTTATATTTGAAAAAAATAAAACGAGCTTTGCCGCGTAGTGGTCGCCACAACAACCTAATGGCCTTGGAACTCTACCTGTTTTCTAAACAATTGTCGCTTAGATGACACCATTTGCGAAATGTTATCTTTTTTAGATTCATAAAAGAATCAAATTTTTTAATACCGTTCAACAACAAGCCGCGCTAATTAGAAATTAAAACAACGTAAAATAGATAACATAAGCAAACATTTAACAAAAATATTTAGTACACAAAACCCGAAAAAATGTGATTTATTGAAATGATGAACCTTGGTCCTGACCACTTACCGAAAGTGACCTTGTATATTAGTACTAATTTGGGCAATATTTTTTTCCTTTTACTGGCAACATTTTAATACAATGGCGTCTACCAAGATTACGTACGATTATTTCTGTTTAAGTTTATGTTTTACGTTAAATTATAATGTGAATTGCAGTACTGAGAGGTGGAATGTGATGTTACAGTGTTTATTATGTTTTTCCGTTGTATTGTGACACCCATTGACCGCACAAACTATCATTTTCAATTTAATTTCCGAGAGTTGTTAGTACTAAAGGCTGACCTTGAGAACTGACCAGGCCGGCCGGCGAACCAGGCCTATATGGCCTGGTTTTACTCGCTTCACTTATTGTGCGCGGACTTGGTTTCTAGGCGTTATTATTCTAAGGAAACTGAGTTTCTACGGAGCGAGCGTGAGCGCATAGTGACACATTTGACGGAGCGTATGTTTGTCCATCTGACGCCTGTGAGTGCGAGCGAGACAACGACACCACAGTGGGCCCGACGGCGGCGGCGGCAGCGGTAGCGGGTGACGACTGCGTGTTCACGGTGAGCGCGGGAGCGAGCGGTGTGTGTTGTTGCGCAGGAACCCTGTTATTATTATTATCCAAATGCAACAAAGTATGATGAGCCTTTTTACAGAATTTGCAAGTGTACGTAGAATTACATTGCGAAACGGTATGCGACAAACTAAGGCAATTCACACATCCTCGTTTTGATTTAATGAAATCGAAACGACCTTTGGCGGGAAGCGATTTGAACGCGAGACATTTATATAACTGCTGATGATCAGACTTGTTACACATTAAACAATGTTCAACACTTTTGCCTTTGCCATCGCTTGTTAGAAACGTTTGCGATTGGTAGGCATTGCGCGAACGAGTAGGTTTTGCGTTATTATAAAGGTGTGATTCCACTGACGCGGGAGCGCGGTTTGATTGAGATGACGACGGAACAGTCCTCTCTAATATTTTTACTTGGCTTTTAATGAACCCGATGAAATCCTTATAGGAAGGAATTTCTTTATCTCTGATAAATGTTTCAAAGGCATGTGCGGTAGCTGCGTCAATTTTACGCGTTGCCATATTTAATAAAATGAAATCTTTCAAGTCGTCAAATTTTAACATTTCTAAAGCAGAAATGGCGGCGTCAAATGTTTCAACAAAAGCATTTAAAGAAGCGTGAGTATTTATCGCGGGTTTGATATTAAAAAGAATGGACATGTAATGACACCCTAAAGCTCTTTTATCTTGGTACTTTTTAACCAAGCTTTCCCAAATAGAAAGATAATTTTCGCCTGATGGAATGATGCCAGCGATTATATTCAATGCGGGACCAGTCAATTTTCCGACTAAATACTGAATTCTTTGAGCATCAGATAATGATATATTCAAGTGTATATTCGCTTTAAATGATTCATAAAATATGGGCCAGTTATCAATCTTTCCATCGAACGAAGCGATGTTAATTGGGGGTAGTTTGACCAGTTGATGCGCACTTTTAGTATCACAAATGTGTGATTTTTGTTGCGACGAATTCTCGCTTACGCGATGACGCATTCTTTGTATCCTAGTATAAATATCTTCGAATGAATTGAGAACCTGATAATTAGGCACAAAAGTTGGGTTCTCCTCAAAGCCTAGCTCATTAATAGTGTCTAGGTTTGAAATGAATTCTTTACGTATGACCTCTAATGTTTCGGTATCCGCCATGAATGTTTCCGCGGAACGAAGATCTAGGCTTGTTTTTGATAATTTTTGAGCTACATCATGTAGATTAGTCAATCGAGAGAATATAGCATTGTTTTTAGCCTGCAATAATTTTATTTTAGCGGCCATGGTGAAGAAATGACGAATGGAACGTGCTAAATACCGATTCTAATGAAAATAGGTTCGGTAGGCAAATAGTATGCGGTTATAATAATTAAGTACCTAGGTATACACGAAACTATTATGTATAACTCACTAATACAGCTTATTATGTATACCACTGTAGGTTTAGCAAGTCTAGCTACCCGGATAAATATGTACGAGTAAGTAGGTAGGTATATACGAAAGATAGGATATTTTTTATTTGCGTAATAAGTACGGAAAGTATAAAGTATTATGGTTTTAAATGCGGTATGTTATCACTACGGTAATAGTTATCCTGCTCGAATGGTCCAAAAAATGTTTAGGCGGTTAGCGGTCTTTTATATTTATTAAGTGGACTGTATAAGCGGTAGCTAAAATCGCGGTTTATGTAGATAAAAGAATGTGCTTACTCAGTCGATCAGGGGTGAGAGGAAACTGTCCTGCCTTTGGATTTGAAAGAAGATAGCAGAACAGAAGTGAAAAAGGACTCACCTGCACCTTTGGTAACCAGCACAAAGGGTCCGTTGGTTTTCACTCCTCTGAAGGTCCGAAGTCTTCACTAACACTGCCGGCCGGCTATACCCTTATGAAAACTGAACACTGATGGAGCACTTTATTGTTTGTTAGTCTTTTGAGACGCGGAAATTATTATTTTGTGTATTTTTATATTTCTTACTGCGGAGACGCAATCATGCGTCGAAGGTTCATTTGCGGAAGAGAATTTTTACTTTATGTTGTCATACAGTAGACTTTTGCAACGTCGCCAACATAACGGCGTGATCTTCTCTCTCACTCGGTGCGTAGTAGTTGATGCGTGAGTGGGAAAGGAAAGGGTATACCAGGAGTTGAACGACTGAGTATAGCGCGTATTTTAATTTTTAAGGAATTGGCGTAAACAGACAGCCTAAATAACAAATTTAGTCATTTTACTTTGAAAATGAAGGACTTTCCAAAGACAACTTTCGGGGTTGGAATTATCACAAACGCTGAGACACGTACTTATAAAAGTAATTTTCAATTGTCAGTCTAAACACAAAATTTCAAGATCCTAACTTCAAAACAGACGAACTTTATAATAAAGAACTTTCATACAAACTTTAATTTTTTTACCGTCATCTAGACCTCGCCGAGCCCTTTTCTTAGAGTACCATGAACATGGGTCTAGCATCAGCCGTTTGGGAGATGTGGCCCTGTAAACTTTCGGCAGACAGATCTCGTCGAGACCTTTTCCTAGACACCCATCAACATGGGTCTAACTCCAGCCGTTTGGGAGATACAGGTCGTCAAAGTTTTGACATTAAAAATAACTTTTTTTGGCATCCCGTGGTCCAACCCCTAGGGATGTACTACCTTCCGTTCCAAAGATATTTTTGCTTGGATATAGATAGATAGACAGATAGATAGATAGATATATTGTGGATATATATATCGATAGATATCTCAAAAGGAAAAAATTTAACCTTAATAGGATCACTTGTGTGGCTGTCTGTCTGTCCGTCTGTTACAGCCGATTTGCTCTGGCACACATACTTTCAAGAATTTTCATGTCCACTATATTAAATTGCAAAATCGATGCCATTTCGTAATAAACGTCCCAAAAAACCATAAAAACGACACCCAGATTGATATTTACACATTTCAACCCCATCGCACCCCAACAGTGGGTGAATGGTATTTCATGTCCACTACGTTGGATTTAGAAATCGTTGTTGTTTTCGTAATCAGCAACCCGATAAACCATACAAACGATACCCATGTTGATGTTCGGACTTTGTTACCCCATTTCCCCCTTTTAGGGGTTAAATTCTGAAAAAACCTGAAACACGTATTTACTCATTTATTAATAAGAGTGAAGTTTGTGAAGTTTCGAATAAAATAGTCTAACTATTCTTGTTTCCCTATACAAACTTTGGACCCCCGTTTCACCCTCTTAGGGGGTGAATTTTGAAAAATCCTTTCTTAGTGCACCCCTAGACCTCTAAAGAAACCTACATACTTGCCAAATTTGGAATCTCTAGACCCAACAGTTTGGGATGTGCGTTGATATGTCAGTCAATCAGTCAGTCATTATTAGATTAATTCCGGAATAATATGTAAAGAGACAAAATCAACAATAAGCAAACAATAACAAATTAACAAACAAAGGCACGGGTTCAAATCCTGTGGAGAAGTAATGATATCATAAAAAAAAACCTACCTAAACTAACTTGTTAGGCAATTGACAACGACTGGGCCAACATTTACAACGACTGGGCCAACATTTACACCGTAGAGAGAGTAATATATACTCTCTGTACGATTTACACAGACGGCAGTAAACTAGAGGAAAAGGTAGGTGGAGCAATGACGCCGCTGCCCGTCACCAGTCTGTTCCATATAAGGCCCGGCTATTAGGTATGGATATACCGCCATCCATCGGTCCCAGGCATGCTGGGCCTCCTGGTTTTTTGCCTGTGAGCTGTCCTCTCACTCTCCCCCGAATTACTTCGAGGGGGTCTCCACCTGGTGGTACCTCCACAGTCGAGCCCGGCATCAGCTCTACCACCCACATAATACAACTAACACAACACTATTCACATTCTGGTGTTAGGTCTGCGTGCTTCGGCAGACACGTACGGCGATAGGACTCAGCGACCATCACTCTGGCATGTAAATATTAATCGTCGGTGAAACGTTAATGTATGAGAGTGGGCTGTGACTTCCGGTCTAGAATGTTGAATTTGCAAAATGTTGACTTCAGTTTCAGAATCCACACTCTGAACACCTCCGACCCCCGCTCCGGGATTAATGTCGTGATGGTATATAAAATGTAATTGACGAAGCCCTCCATCAGTAGTGACGTAGCGGTGCGCCGCGACAGTCACGTGATTATGGATTTTATCACTATCCATGAAGAAATCTCTTTTACTGATAAACTCCATTTCACTCATAGATTTATGTTCATTTTCTACTGATGGGTCGTACAAGAGAACAAGAAAATAATGAAAAACGGCAAGTAATCCAGAATATACGTATAATAATTGTAATAAGTATATCGTATAATATATGTACACCAGTTTTATACAGAGCACATCACATCCATACTAGGAAGGGAAATAATAAATATGTTACAACAAGTTCGGCTCTGGTCGACGCCGCCACATTCGTTACTGAGCGCACATCCTGTGACGTCACGAGGCGTGTCGAGCTTGTACTTGTGAGAGAGGTTACCCCGCCCCGCGCACCCCGCGCGTCACAACAACTATAGTTAATACATACTGAGGCTAACTTTGAAGGATTTAAATTTCGATTCAAAGCCTTCAAAACAGCTTTAATGTACTCATTATACTTAATACGTAATATTTGTGACCTATTTATATATTTATTCGACTACACTTAACCTAAGACATTAATTGATTTAGTTAGCGCTGAAATATACTTACAACTAATATGCTGCACAAAATAAAGCACATCAAATATAATAACTATAAATACATGATTTATTAACAAAAATAGAAATTATACATTTTACCCTAAAATCAAACAATTCCTGAGAATGCATTGCTAGTAGTGTTGACATTACATTATGTTATGTCCGTACCTACATCATATCACATCATAGTAACAGCGCGCGGTGCGAGGGGTGCGAGGGGTGCGGGGCGAGGGGCGACGCGACACGCACTGATCACTAGAGTGGAGATTATATGTACAACAAACATCGATCCCTATAATTGTACCGATAAACAGGACTCTATACAAAACGAATTGATATCTAAGTACACACGATACAACCATTTCTCTAAACAAAGGTACACAATAATTAATTGATCGTTTTCGTATGGCATCCACATTTGTAACTGAGTTCCTGATGGTGCGTCGTGCCAACACCATGTACAACTGTACACTGACAGGTGTTGATCGTGCCAACACCATGTACAACTGTACACTGACAGGTGTTGATCGTGCCAACACCATGTACAACTGTACACTGACAGGTGTTGATCGTGCCAACACCATGTACAACTGTACACTGACAGGTGTTGATCGTGCCAACACCATGTACAACTGTACACTGACAGGTGTTGATCGTGCCAACACCATGTACAACTGTACACTGACAGGTGTTGATCGTGCCAACACCATGTACAACTGTACACTGACAGGTGTTGATCGTGCCAACACCATGTACAACTGTACACTGACAGGTGTTGATCGTGCCAACACCATGTACAACTGTACACTGACAGGTGTTGATCGTGCCAACACCATGTACAACTGTACACTGACAGGTGTTGATCGTGCCAACACCATGTACAACTGTACACTGACAGGTGTTGATCATGCCAACACCATGTACAACTGTACACTGACAGGTGTTGATCGTGCCAACACCATGTACAACTGTACACTGACAGGTGTTGATCGTGCCAACACCATGTACAACTGTACACTGACAGGTGTTGATCGTGCCAACACCATGTACAACTGTACACTGACAGGTGTTGATCGTGCCAACACCATGTACAACTGTACACTGACAGGTGTTGATCGTGCCAACACCATGTACAACTGTACACTGACAGGTGTTGATCGTGCCAACACCATGTACAACTGCACACTGACAGGTGTTGATCATGCCAACACCATGTACAACTGTACACTGACAGGTGTTGATCGTGCCAACACCATGTACAACTGTACACTGACAGGTGTTGATCGTGCCAACACCATGTACAACTGCACACTGACAGGTGTTGATCATGCCAACACCATGTACAACTGTACACTGACAGGTGTTGATCGTGCCAACACCATGTACAACTGTACACTGACAGGTGTTGATCGTGCCAACACCATGTACAACTGTACACTGACAGGTGTTGATCGTGCCAACACCATGTACAACTGTACACTGACAGGTGTTGATCGTGCCAACACCATGTACAACTGTACACTGACAGGTGTTGATCGTGCCAACACCATGTACAACTGTACACTGACAGGTGTTGATCGTGCCAACACCATGTACAACTGTACACTGACAGGTGTTGATCGTGCCAACACCATGTACAACTGTACACTGGCAGAAGGTGTTGGTCGTACACTCATCGTCGCGCATCATAAAACTGTACAAAATACTAATCTATAACAGTTTGTAGAAAAATACTGCGAATGTGATACAACAATAACATAATTAACGAGTTTGTAAAACTAATAATTCGAAGTCAGCGCTCCGGAGGTTCAATGATCCTCCACGTTTGTTACACCACTACCGCTACCCCAAAAACTCCTCCCACTCTTCTCTCTCTCTCTCTCTCTTCCTCACAACACTATCCTCCCTCCCTCTTCCTTGCTTTTAAATCTACTTCAGGTAATTGAGTATTTAACTTGAGATTTTTTTCTCGATCCATCTAAAAATAATACACGAAACTTAAATAAACATGAAAACTATCTACACTAGCATTTGCCCGCGGCTTCACCCGCCTCTATTTTTTTATGACTGAGTTTATTACGAAAGACATAGATGTGACGAAAATTACAGTTGTGTTTGATAATAGTAGATACAAAAACTCAAAACATATGTTTACATACATAAAATATTGTTAAAACCATGGATGAAGGTCGGTCTGTTATAAAGATGTACGAGATCTGATCAAAAAATACCCGGAATACTTGAATTTTGATTTTAAATACGTTATTGCAAGAGTCCATTTATTTTAAATACGTTATTGCAAGAGTCCATTTATTTTAAATACGTTATTGCAAGAGTCCATTTATTTTCTTAGTCTTTTCTTGTTATTAACACGTACATTTTCGGCCATTTAGACAAACTAGTAAGACGTTTTTTGTGTAAACAATGTGTTCTGATTTAATGAACCTAAGCCCAAGTCCCATTCATCACACAAATTATATTTAATGAACTATACTTATAACAATAACGGCTTGTATCCAACGATATTCCAAACATCGTTGCTTGTATCTAATTAAAGAATGTGCTTCGATAATGAATAATGCCCCTACCACATTTTTAATGTCTTTGTAGGTACTTACATGGCTTTTATTTAATTATTGAATATGTAGGTACCTATTTGTTATTATAATTAGGTACCTGCCCCTACTTACCTACTTTATACTTATGTACATGATTGGAAAATATATTTTAGTAAGTACTTAGATAATTACTTTTATAAAAATACACAATCACTCTTCTGCAGAAACTGTGACACCGCACTTCCATCCCATGCGAAGTGACTTGTGGGATAAGAAGCCTATGTCTTATTTTATTATTATTGTAGGTGTATGTAAAACAGTATTTGTAACAGCCAGCAAAGTTCAATAGTTACGGCGTGTAGTAGTAACAAACATCCATACATCATATTATAGTGGATTGGGATACTTTGATCTGTCGATTGGGATACTTTGATCTGTCGATTGGGATACTTTGATCTGTCGATTGGGATACTTTGATCAGTCGATTGGGATACTTTGATCTGTCGATTGGGATACTTTGATCTGTCGATTGGGATACTTTGATCTGTCGATTGGGATACTTTGATCTGTCGATTGGGATACTTTGATCTGTCGATTGGGATACTTTGATCTGTCGATTGGGATACTTTGATCTGTCGATTGGGATACTTTGATCTGTCGATTGGGATACTTTGATCTGTCGATTGGGATACTTTGATCTGTCGATTGGGATACTTTGATCAGTCGATTGGGATACTTTGATCTGTCGATTGGGATACTTTGATCTGTCGATTGGGATACTTTGATCTGTCGATTGGGATACTTTGATCTGTCGATTGGGATACTTTGATCTGTCGATTGGGATACTTTGATCTGTCGATTGGGATACTTTGATCTGTCGATTGGGATACTTTGATCTGTCGATTGGGATACTTTGATCTGTCGATTGGGATACTTTGATCTGTCGATTGGGATACTTTGATCTGTCGATTGGGATACTTTGATCTGTCGATTGGGGCAGGAATTTGTACTCTTTTGTGACATTTACATTTCGTAATTCGGTTACATATTTGTGCAGTCCACTTTTATCGGGCACTTTTATAGATGAAACCAGTGAGATATATTTATTGGGGCGTTTTGTTTCGAGATCGAGAGTCCACTTAGTTCCCTGAACAAACCGACCAGGTCTAGAGCCAGGTATGACCCTGCAGACAGCAGCGCTACGCGGGGCACTTGGTCTTGCCGTCGAGCAACTTGCGCCACATGTCGAACTGCTCGTGGTACCGCACCATGTGTATGGCGACGCCCTTCTGTATGGCGCAAGGGTGCGGCGCCACCTTCTTATTGTAGAACTCCGCGGCGTGCTCGCGGCGCAGCCCGAGCCGGCCGGCGAGCACGCCCGTCACAAACACGTCCTCGAGCCGCAGGTACGGCTCGGCGCCGGCGCTGCGCAGCAGGGGGCCCACACAGTCTGACGTCACCAGGTACGCGGGGCCCGTAGCGAAGTCCGGGAACACCTTGAACGGGTACTGCAGCACGGACACGTAGTACTTGGACTTGGTGGTCCGCTTCGGCAACGAGCGCCGCACCACCTTGCCCCAGATGGTCCTGGTCGCGTTGCTCCTCGCATCCATGAACTTGAGCAGCTTCGGCACGTTGATGAACATGTCGTCGTCAGTCTTGAGCAGGCGCGGCACGCGCGGGCAGTACGTGTCGACCCACTCGAGCATCGAGATCGTCTTCAGCGTGAGGTTCGAGTACGAGTCGAGCGAGTGTCCGACGATGACGTCACCGTAGAGCGCGTCCTCCGCCTCGACCGCGGCCTGCATGGAGGCGGGCGGCGTGCCCAGCACGAAGGCGAGCGCGACGTCGCGCCGCGCCGCGTAGTGCCCCCACGTGAGCCGCACGGCGTCTCGCGCGCGCGAGTGCGACGGCGCCGACGTCACCAGTATGAGTAGCCGCAGCTTGGCCCCGAGCGAGGGGCAGATCTCAGGGTGCGGGTGAGAGTGTCCCGCCACGTACACGTCCCGGGTGAGCACAACGCGCGGGTCGCGGGGCGCCGCAGGGGACGGGGAGGGCGCCGCGCTCGGCTTTGTGTCGACGACGTCGGTGCCGTTGGCGCGCGGCTCGGTGACGTTGCGATGCCGCACAGTGGTGGTGGAGGACACCCGCAGTAGCAGGGCGGGCGGGGGTCTGGGGGGCGGGGGGCGCAGCAGGAGGCAGCGCGTGCAGCAGCAGCAGCAGCAAGCCGGCGGCGGCGAGCAGTGCGGCGAGGTGCGCGCGGCGCCACATGCTTGCCTGCCGCTAGCCGGACCGACCGCCACGCCTCACCTGCAACCACATCATTACAATCAGACACACATATCTCCAAGCTGGCTGGTTAGCTGAGCTGGATGCATGAAGTTAAAAATCTGATTTGATAGGCGCAGAAACTGCTACAATAGTTTATTTCAACTAATTCCTACTATAGTGTTATAATTATGGCATCTTGTTAAGGGGTGAAGACATCTTTATACATGGTTTCAAACAACGCCATTCATTAATCTCTTTATTATTCCAGGGAATTAATCCATCCATCCACCAGCCTAGTTCGTCCACTGCTGGACATAAGCCTTTCCAGGACTTTGCCACTCCCGGCGGTCATCCTGGAAGAATTGCCCATACTCACACACGCTGGGCAGGCGGGTTGGTGAGCGTGGTGCCGGAACCTTCGCACCAGTGACGCCGCTGCCCGTCACCAGTCTGTTCAATATAAGGCCCGGCTATTAGGGATGGATATAACGCCATCCATCGGTCCCAGGCATGGTGAGCCTCCTGGTTTTTTGCCTGTGAACCGTCCTCTTACTCTCCCCCGAATTACTTCGAGGGGGTCTCCAAGTAAGATGGTGGTACCTCCACAGTCGAGCCCGGCATCAGCTCTACCACCTGATGAAATTGATATTTATCGGTTATTTCTGAATACATTTATGTAAGTTAATAAAAAATATGTATTGGTTTTAATGTAATATATGTAATTAAATAATATATTTATAGGTAAAATAGTTTATGTCATAAATAATAATATGGGGAAATACGCAGGGGAATAATAAAGGTTGTGTTTACTTAAATTTAATTTAAAAAAACCGGCCAATTGCGAGTCAGACTCGCGTACCTAGGGTTCCGTATTGTGGATGATAAATTTAATTTTGTAATTTTTTTTCGTGAATTTCTCAACCGCTTTATTTTTCCTGTAATTTTTATGTAAGCACATATTACCATGATTTTTTTGATATTTTTTGGTCCACCTGTTTTGGAGATAAGGGGGGGGGGACATACATATTTTTGGGGTTTTTAAAGATTTTTAGAAACCAGTGTAAGTAAATATATAAAAAGTATATATTTTTACAATCAGCTTTTTGATATCTACAATTTGATAACCATATTGTATTTTTATAAAATATTATTTTTATTTATTTTACTTATTTTTTTATATTTCTCATTAGTGCTGTTTTTTTTTAATCGCTATACTTTTCCTGTAATTGGCCATTTACGATCTATAATTGTCATTTTTTCATATTTTTCTTTCCACCAGTTTCGGAGATAAGGGGGGGGGGACTTACATATTTTTGTTGTTTTTTAAAGATTTCTCGAAACCAGTGTAAGTAACTACATTATAAGTATATATTTTTACAATCAACTTTTTAATATCTACAATTACATACATAATATTTTTTATTTTTCTCACTTTTGTTTTGGAAATATTTTGAACACTTTAAAATATTTCATATTTTTTTACACCGTGATATGTGGGCAGATTAATTCTATTTTTGTGCCAAATTGCATGTATTTATCTTAAACGGTGCTAAAGTTATGAGGCTGTGACATACGGACAACGGAGTCTGACCATAAGGTTTCTTTTGTACCTTTTAGGTACGGAACCCTAAAAACTACTCCAACATAGGATATCCCGAGAATTGAGGCACCGAGAAACCCTTTTTATTTCGCCACGCGACCGTCCTTCCGCGGCTTATATTTATCCGTAATGACATACGGACGGACGGACGGACAACGGAGTCTCACCATAAGGTTCCTTTTGTACCTTTTAGGTACTACGGAACCCTAAAAATACACTTGAATAAAATAAAAATATAGGAATAAGGAATAAATAATATAAATATTATTAGAGTGCAATACAAACTAGAAAATATCAATCAGAAACAAACCCAAAGACAAGAATATGAAAAAATTCACCGGTCCGGGTAGGAACCTCGGTGGCGCAATTGGTAGCGCGCTTGTCTTGATAACAAGAGGTCGCAGGTTCGAATCCTGGCCCGGGGAATTTTTTCATATTCTTGTCTTTGGGTTTGTTTCTGATTGATATTTTCTAGTTTGTATTGCACTCTAATAATATTTAGAGTATTCATAGCGATGGATTTCGCAAAATAAACATAATCTTAGTTAATGAGAACTGTGAATTTCTTAACTGTCTGAAGCAACAATATTGTAGCGACGACAGCGCCATCTGTTTCTAAGAACAAGGCGTGAAATCACATAACGCCCTCGTGAGCGTTCTATATGTGTTGTACAAGCTAGTATATCAAGCAGAAGCAAAAAAAAAAAAAAAAATAACAGTGGACAAGTATGATGGAAGAATTCACCGGTCCGGGTAGGAACCTCGGTGGCGCAATTGGTAGCGCGCTTGTCTTGATAACAAGAGGTCGCAGGTTCGAATCCTGGCCCGGGGAATTTTTTTCATATTCTTGTCTTTGGGTTTGTTTCTGATTGATATTTTCTAGTTTGTATTGCACTCTAATAATATTTAGAGTATTCATAGCGATGGATTTCGCAAAATAAACATAATCTTAGTTAATGAGAACTGTGAATTTCTTAACTGTCTGAAGCAACAATATTGTAGCGACGACAGCGCCATCTGTTTCTAAGAACAAGGCGTGAAATCACATAACGCCCTCGTGAGCGTTCTATATGTGTTGTACAAGCTAGTATATCAAGCAGAAGCAAAAAAAAAAATAACAGTGGACAAGTATGATGGAAGAATTCACCGGTCCGGGTAGGAACCTCGGTGGCGCAATTGGTAGCGCGCTTGTCTTGATAACAAGAGGTCGCAGGTTCGAATCCTGGCCCGGGGAATTTTTTCATATTCTTGTCTTTGGGTTTGTTTCTGATTGATATTTTCTAGTTTGTATTGCACTCTAATAATATTTAGAGTATTCATAGCGATGGATTTCGCAAAATAAACATAATCTTAGTTAATGAGAACTGTGAATTTCTTAACTGTCTGAAGCAACAATATTGTAGCGACGACAGCGCCATCTGTTTCTAAGAACAAGGCGTGAAATCACATAACGCCCTCGTGAGCGTTCTATATGTGTTGTACAAGCTAGTATATCAAGCAGAAGCAAAAAAAAAAAAATAACAGTGGACAAGTATGATGGAAGAATTCACCGGTCCGGGTAGGAACCTCGGTGGCGCAATTGGTAGCGCGCTTGTCTTGATAACAAGAGGTCGCAGGTTCGAATCCTGGCCCGGGGAATTTTTTTTCATATTCTTGTCTTTGGGTTTGTTTCTGATTGATATTTTCTAGTTTGTATTGCACTCTAATAATATTTAGAGTATTCATAGCGATGGATTTCGCAAAATAAACATAATCTTAATAAATAATATTATAAATACATGCAATACATTTAATAAATATATGCCTAAACTCCGCCCATTCAATAAGTCATGCTAAGAAGAAGGGCAAGAAACTTAGCATGATCATGTATTTTTTTATTCATAATTACAACAACTAAATTTAAAAAGTAAGCCTATACTTTAATTGAACAAAGAGTTAAAAATACAAGACAGGAGAAAATTGTGTCATGAAGGCAAAAATATATATATAATATCTTTGTCTACCTGTCCCATATAGTCCATCTGCTTTTACAGTCGTTTCATCTATTAACTAACTAGCTTTTGCCCACGGCCTCGCCCGCGTTGATTAAGTTTTTGTGTAGTCGTATCGAATCCCATCCCATCCCACTAATACTACTATTCCATCCCATCCCATCCTCACTATCCCTTCTCATTAATATTCAACGGCGTGAAGGAGTAACAGTACATTACTTTTCTATAGGAACTTGACACCCCATTGCCTGCCAATGGGAACTGATTTATGGGAAAAAAGTAGCCTATGTCCATATAAGATAATTTAGCAGGGGATCTATTCGGAGAATAAGAAATAGTTTCGTTCGAAAACGTGGCTCGACCTTCGGTCTTCCCAAAGACACTTTACACATAGGCATGTATTTATATATGTAACCTATTACTATGTAGTATATAGGATGGGATTTGGTCGGCCGCCTGGATTCGTGCTGGGGGCTCGGTTGGTGATCATTGAACCTTGTTCCTGGGGCCGTATTTTCGGGTCGTTCGGGTTCGGTTCGCGTGCGGAAGTGTATGCCTGTCTCATCTTGCAAATGACAAGTTCTGATGTGCAACGTGGGATGGGTATGTGCTTTCGCGCGTGGGTTGGGAACGAGCGATTCGGAAGTGCGGCTCCTGGTCCCTGGCCGGGTCTCCGGTGTGGGTTCGGGCGGCTGATTGGATTTTACCTTGTATAATATATATTTTACCTATCATTTTAATCGTAAATATATTGCTACATAAATTAAATAAACCTTTAATTTAGTTCATGTACATTTATTATTTTATTACATATATTTTCTTTATTAGATTAAATTTGACGTGTAAAAAGTGTATATATCTATACCTGCTTTGCAAAATAAACTATTTGAATTTGAATTTGATCAAACGAGAGGTAAAGAAATAATTTTGTTCGGAAACGCGGCTCGGCCGCTGGCTTCGCCAAAAACAGTTTAACAGAGGATCAATTAGAGAACAATAAATAGTTTCGTTCAAACCAGAGTCCAAATATGCGGCTTCAAAAATTTGGAACGATCTGCCACCACCCCTGCGGGAGAATATTACGTCTTTCACTTTTAACAAGCATCTGAAGAAAAATCTGCTTGAAAAACAAATAGATGAGATAAAAAGCCGCTTTAAATAATACATTCCATTGCCTGACTCAATATTTGCCTATGGTTCGCTGTGCAACATTTTTAATTATTCAAAATTTGTTATTACTTTAAACTATGATGTTAAGAATAACAATTAACGTTTTTTTTTTTTCTTTTTTTGTTCATTAATGTATTCATGTTATTTAATTATTTCTATTTTTAAATGTAATGCATGCTATATTTATATAATAATGTTAAATCTTTTTTCCCAATATTCTACCCGCATATGTGCACATTCTGCGAGAACGGGGACAAGCTGAAAATCAGCGCTGTGAAGACCAATTTATTTTTCTATCACAGCATATAGCTGAGCTCGTTCCTTTTTGTCGCATTCTTTTTAAAACTTTCTGTGTGATATACTTAGTTATGTTTGAAAGACAAATAAATAATTTCAATTTCAATTTCAATTTCAAAAATAAATACGTTCTATAAAATTAAGGTGCCAAAAAATATTCACAGATTCGATTGTCTTCCCAAAAAGTAAAACAACGCAGGCGAAGCTGCGGGCAAAAGCTAGTACTAATATTATAAATGCGAAAGTTTGGATGGATGGATGTATGTTTGTTACTCCTTCACGCTGAAACTACTGAAACGATTAAAAACTTTGCACAAATGTAGTTCTAGACCTGGAATAGGACATAGGCTACTTTTTATCCCATAAATCAGTTCCCGTGGGATGGCAATGGGATTTCAAGTTCCTATAGAAAAGTTATGTAATATTACTCCTTCACGCCGTACCTACTGAAACGATTGGGCTGAAGCTTTGCACGAGTGTAGTTCTCGACCTAAAATAGGATATAGACTAGTTTTTATTCCATAAATCAGTTTCTATGGGAACAAGAATAATGGCCTTTAGCCTCGCTAAACAATAAACATACATACTAGGGGGTTAAATCAGTTATCTAAGACCGCCAAAGACACATTAGCAGAGTAACTGTATTAATTTAGAAAACAAAAAATAGTGTCGATCAGAAAAGTGCCTTCGACCTCGCTAAAGTCGAACACGCGTCTTGCTCTTCGGCCTCGCCAGACGCTTTACATGGGGAAGAAATTAGAGATGATGACAACCAAAAACACCCCAAGTACTCCAAACCAAAATCAGGTCAAATACGTACTAAAAAAAAAAATCTTCTGCAAAATATTTACAGATTCGATACGACACGAAAACTTAATCAACGCGGGCGAAGCCGCGGACAAAAGTAGTAGGAAATATATAAAACGAGACCGTGTCTGTACAAGGAATATGTTTGAAAATTGTAATGGTTGTGTAAATGATTATCCATTTAGATATCAAAACACAAATTGTAATGGTTGTGTAAATGATTATCCATTTAGATATCAAAACACAAATTTCTGTCTGTCTGTGAATGCATCTCGCAAAACTATTGGACAGATTTTCAAAAGTTTTGGTTTAGTGATATGATAACTAAGTAGCTTTTTTTTGCTGCAGGATATTGTCTGTCTGTTTGTACGAGCTAATCTCCCAAACAACTTAACAAATTTTTGCAAGACTTTCATTGACATTAAGAGGACTTTTGAAAGAATCCATAAGTTAGCACAATATATGTTTGCCTTGTAACAATTTTCTGTTTCTTTGTCTCAAAAACACGAGTGCATTCACAGGAAAAACTCAAATATATACTTCCATATATAAAGTCCATTATTTAATTAATGAAGGAGTAAATATTTAATATTATAATACGCTATTGATCTGAATGATCCTCCCAGTAAATGATAATGCACTAATGACACGCGGTTTGCCACACACACTCACACACACACCCCGACCGACATCGATACTGCGCTGCCTGACGAAACAGACGCCTAATTAGATGTTAAGGCGAGAGTATCCGGAGAAATCAGTCCTGCTCTAACGCTTTCATTTAACATTTGACTATCCTACTCAGTGGAAGCGGGCCGCTCAGAAATCTCGCGATTGCAAAGTGTTTTGTTTATTATTTTGGAATGAGAAGGATGGGTTTTTAATATGACGGTCGTTGTATACCTCATTTTTACGACGTTTATTTTGGTATACAATTTAATGTCTAAAACCTAATAGAACGCAAATAAAATTATATTTATATCATAGTTTAGTTTAGGCCTATCTTTGCGATTTTGTTGGTTGCTAGGAAATGCAAGTAATCGCGTGTCGAACGGCTGAAATATTAAGATCAAGGAGTGAAAATGTTGATTTTTTTTCAACATTTTACTATCACAATTTCACGGCAAAAAATGAGTTTGAAAAGAGATAAATTGAGACAACCCCGCCTTAATAAAACTTGTGAGGAAACGCAGTTTGCGGCCGCGCGTTGTTGTAGGTAAACACGCTAACGCAATGCGAATTACATTGAGCAACAACTGAAATGGAGAGGCACATACGACTTTTATAAACAAAATAAATATTTGCGGATTGAGACACGCTTTTGGTCGATACCGATCAACTGATTGACTTGAACTTTTATTCAAAACACACAGAAGGATGTTAATCAAAGTGAGGCCTCTGAGCCCCGAGCGATGTACCACCCAGACAGAGCTACCGTTACTGCCCACAGAGATCGTCACATCGCTCCGGGAGACTCCGACACTACCACAGACAGAGCTACCGTTACTGCCCACAGAGATCGTCACATCGCTCCGGGAGACTCCGACACTACCACAGACAGAGCTACCGTTACTGCCCACAGAGATCGTCACATCGCTCCGGGAGACTCCGACACTACCACAGACAGAGCTACCGTTACTGCCCACAGAGATCGTCACATCGCTCCGGGAGACTCCGACACTACCACAGACAAAGCTACCGTTACTGCCCACAGAGATCGTCACATCGCTCCGGGAGACTTCGACACTACCACAGACAGAGCTACCGTTACTGCCCACAGAGATCGTCACACTTATACTTACACTACCCACTTATCTCCGAAACACGTAGACCGAAAAATATGAAAAAAAAGTCGGTTATAGATCATAGCTGCCCAATTACAAGAAAACTAGAGCGAGTTAAAAAAGTTAAGTACATACAAATAATAAATATAAAAAAGGAGGAAAAAAAATAAAATAAAAATTCATTTTAATACAATATGGGTATCAAATTGTAGGTATTAAAAACCTGGTTGTAAAAATGAAAAAAATCATGGTGATAATGTGCTTACGTAAAGATTACAGGAAAAATAAAGCGGTTGAGATTCACAAAAAAAAATTATCATCCACAATGCGGAACCCTAGGTACGCGAGTCTGACTCCCACTTGGCCGGTTTTTCATGATTATTTGCCGCGGTAGAGGCCAAGTAAAACGTATTCTGTTCAAATGGCTACCTGTTACGGCTGAAGCTGTAGACCGATGTGTGTGACAGACAGACAGACAGACAGACAGAAGTTAAGATAGATATACAGACAGCGGAGGGTTACTTCGGTTGTATTCCCAGCACCGTAGACAACACTACCTTCCGGAGTGAGCAGAGATCACGACTCGCCGTCACCTCGAGAGTCGAGGCATCACATAACGTTCGAGATGGGCAATGAATGCACGACCCCGCGGATGTGCGACCTTCAAAACGAGATCCGACCTCTACGGGCACACGATTTACCTATTTAAACACTTCGTTCACTTTTTTTATACATTTTAATGTAATATAGTAGTATCCGTTTCGAGTTCCAATGCCAGAGATAATTTAACTGCTCCATTGATAAGAAACCAAGATAATCTTTAAGCAATTTCAAAACTTGAAGATCTTTATTTCAAACCACGGATTTAGAACAGATTAAAACACACTTTATTAAAACTTAAAATATCAGCCGGACTTGAGTCATAACGACTATGTCGATTCCTTCAATAAGTAGTATACACTACACACGCGGATGCAATAAGCGCTGATGACAGGCTTAGGAATGTACATTTAAAAAAAAAACGATGTGTTAGGGTTCCGTAGTACCTAAAAGGTACAAAAGGAACCTTTACGGTGAGACTCCGTTGCCCTTCCGTCCGTCCGTCCGTATGTCACAGCCTCGTAACTTTAGCACCGTTAAAGATAAATACATGAAATTTGGCACAAAAATAGCATTAATTTGCCCACATATCACGGTGTAAAAAAATATGAAAAATTTTAAATTGTTAAAAATATTTCCAAACCAAAAGTGAGAAATATAAAAAATATTATCCTAAAAATACGATATGGGTATCAAATTGTAGATATTAAAAATCTGATTGTGAAAATATATACTTTTACTATATTTACTGGCACTGGTTTCGAGAAATCTTTAAAAAACCACAAAACTGGTCAATTACAGGAAAACTATAGCGATTTTAAAAAGTTGAGCACAAATGAGAAATATAAAAAAAGGAAACAATAAAAAAAATATTTTATACAAATACACTATGGGTATGAAATTGGTAAAGAGCTTATTGTAAAAATATATAGTTTGGCTACATTTAATTGCATCCTATTGTACCTGCCTTTTGAAAATTAAAATTATTCGGTTTGCGTCAACGGCACTTGTTTTAGCTAAACAAATAATGTTCATGATGCAGCTACTCGCTCACAAATAACGAGAGATGCGTGGTTCATGATGCAGCTACTCGCTCACAAATAACGAGAGATGCGTGGTTCATGATGCAGCTACTCGCTCACAAATAACGAGAGATGCGTGGTTCATGATGCAGGTACTCGCTCACAAATAACGAGAGATGCGTGGTTCATGATGCAGCTACTCGCTCATAAATAACGAGAGATGCGTGGTTCATGATGCAGCTACTCGCTCACAAATAACGAGAGATGCGTGGTTCATGATGCAGCTACTCGCTCACAAATAACATAGTAAAGAGATAGATCATGTAGGTATTTAAAAGAAGTTGGGCAAAAAATTTGTCTCGAGTCATTTAGTAGAAAAATTTCTAATCGCAGACCAATAATAGTGATCACTGATCATACCATTAGTTAGCTAATCATGTGATCTGAAATTTTAAATTATCTAAACAACGGAAATTACATAATCCAGTTAAAAGTTTTCTTTAGCAAGTACGTCAGTGAGATTGTTGCGACTTATATGTGTGTATGTATTTAAAACACTAAAATGGATAAACAACATTTAAGATCTTAGGCAAGCAAAGACTTTCCTGACAAACATGTTGATCAAATAAACGTTATGATTACAGGCACCTGTTAAAATATATATATATGTATATGTTACAGATATGTAACAATAGTATTAAGATATCTATGATGTATAATTATATAAAATATCTTACAGCCTAAATCTAACTTCTCTGTTCTGTAAAGGATCTAGAACTTTATCTAAGATTGTTATAGCATACATGATACTGCTGGACGGAAAAGAAGACTAATGAGGAAGTGCTGAGAATTTTAGAGGAAGTAAGATGTTGGTTCAAACCATTGAAAATAGAAGAGGGAAGATGATAGGACACTTGATTCGACGTGCAGGAGTATCATAGAAGGAAAGGTCGAGGGGAACAAAGGAAGAGGAAGACCTAGACGCACCTACTTCACTGAAGTGGAAGAGAAAGTTGATGTAATGTCATATCAAGAGGTCAAATCGTTATCAGAAGAGAAGAATGGCGGTTACTCCACCCACAAGAGCGTAGCTCTTAAGTTATAGATAGAGACATGATAATATTTGTTTTTCTAAAAATCTCTCCAGGACTTTGGCGTGATGACAGTAAAATGAGTAGAACTCATTCAAAATCTCTCCAGGACTTTGGCGTGATGACAGTAAAATGAGTAGAACTCATTCAAAATCTCTCCAGGACTTTGGCGTGATGACAGTAAAATGAGTAGAACTCATTCAAAATCTCTCCAGGACTTTGGCGTGATGACAGTAAAATGAGTAGAACTCATTCAAAATCTCTCCAGGACTTTGGCGTGATGACAGTAAAATGAGTAGAACTCATTCAAAATCTCTCCAGGACTTTGGCGTGATGACAGTAAAATGAGTAGAACTCATTCAAAATCTCTCCAGGACTTTGGCGTGATGACAGTAAAATGAGTAGAACTCATTCAAAATCTCTCCAGGACTTTGGCGTGATGACAGTAAAATGAATAGAACTCATTAAAAATCTGAATGAGAAACATTTTGAAAATAGTAATCAAATTAACCTTTACAAAAATGTGCTACTTTACATGGTGATTAAATGAAGTTCTGGAAGCCAGAAACTGTCGATATAACTCACAAATAATACTAACAACATTTCGTGTAAAAAAATTGAGAACGAAGAAAAAAAGAGTTGTTTCTTACATTTTATGTAGTTGGGTAGCTACTTAATAGCTATTATGTAACTTTTCTATGGAACAGCTGATTTTTTTTACGCGCTTTTAAGGTTAGTTTCATAGTAAAAGTCGTTCATATAGATGAGTACTATTACCAGTTTCCGGCTTCCAGAACACCCAGTATAGTACATCTGCCGCCAGCAGAGAATAAAAAATCTCGTATGTGACTCCTGTATGTACCTACAACAGGTATGAATTATGGATGTGTTCAGGGTATTCTCCAGATATTGCAACTGCTTGTTGTATAATTATGGATGTGTTCAGGGTATTCTCCAGATATTGCAACTGCTTGTTGTATAATTATGGATGTGTTCAGGGTATTCTCCAGATATTGCAACTGCTTGTTGTATAATTCCACAGTGGTGGAGAGAGGGGGTAGCTCTGACGTCATAAAGATGTGCAAATTAATCGGTTAAAGTGAAAATATTGTATTTGGAAAAATATTTTCAATTAATTGCATGTTTTGTTACCTACCAGCAATCATTGGAAACAAGATGGAAATCAGTAGTCTCTACCTACCCCTCTAGGAGACAAGCTTGTGTATATGTACATGTACATATATGTATGTATGTTCCATTTCAATAATGACCAGGAAAATCGAAAGTTTATATGCTTTACTTGTGTATACATTTAGTTAATTCTCACAAATATATATTTTATTTTGTCAACAAACTTTAAATTGCGAGACAGAGACAGGTGGAGTGTACAACTGTCGCGTTAAACAAGGGTGATGCGTCCGCAGCGATGAAGTGTGCAAAGGGTTGCAAAGAGTAATGAACAATCATTTCGCTTAACTTTGACAAGCATCGAGCATCGCAAATAATTTTGCGGCAATGAAATGTGCAACAGGTTGCAAAGAGTATATAAGCAACCATTTCACATGAAATGTGCAACAGGTTGCAAAGAGTATATAAGCAACCATTTCACATGACTTTGATAAGCATTGAGTATCGCAAATAATTTTCTATGCTCTCTGCATCATATTCATATACAAGCCACAAACTTATCTGTTCTGGTGGCGAAGACTGTCGTTAAATAATTTTCTATGCTCTCTGCATCATATTCATATACAAGCCACAAACTTATCTGTTCTGGTGGCGAAGACTGTCGTTAAATAATTTTCTATGCTCTCTGCATCATATTCATATACAAGCCACAAACTTATCTGTTCTGGTGGCGAAGACTGTCGTTAAATAATTTTCTATGCTCTCTGCATCATATTCATATACAAGCCACAAACTTATCTGTTCTGGTGGCGAAGACTGTCGTTAAATAATTTTCTATGCTCTCTGCATCATATTCATATACAAGCCACAAACTTATCTGTTCTGGTGGCGAAGACTGTCGTTCAGCGAATATAAAAGTAATTTTTGTTTGGCCTGCCGGAACAGAAAAGTTTGTGGCTCTGTATGTTATCTGTCATTTTGACAGATAAAAATGGTTGTTTATCACATATCCATCGCTGCAGTTGCTTTGTGTGCATTAAATATGACAAATGACACAGTGTCATTGTAGCAACAAGAACAGATGGATTGAGATTGGCTACTGTGTTGGCAAACAGATGTGCACAACAATGTAATAATAAACATAATGTAACAGCTGGTACCAGAAACTAAAGTAAGTCAGTTCACAAACACAATGCAGTTTACATGGAACTGGTAATGAGATGCACCTCATTGTTAAACACTTAGCCAGGTGTACAAACATTCAACATTGTGATCTTATTTAGATTATTTCTGCTATTTCACAGAGAATGGAATTCAATTATATCATTAAGCTTTCATAAATCACAAGTTTTTTAGAGTTTCGAAAGTATGTAAATTATTAAGCATTTTCTTAATTATTAAAATCTGTTATTACTGTAATACTTTTCCTGTAATCTTTTAATATTGTTTATTACATATTATTACTATTTAATATTGTTTATTACATATTATTACTATTCAGATTTAATGTAAAAGAAATAGGATTTCTGAATATTGTAATCTGATTCATGCATGTTTCCATAAGAGACTCCCTTGACCTGAGAAATGAATAATAGAAACTCCATATAGATATTTCATCACCTGCTTGAATACTACTACATGAAGGACCACAACTCCAGATCCTAAACAGTTTCTAAGAATGGTGCTCAACTCGTCTGTTTGGAATATTGGCCTGGAAGGGGCACATCAGGAATTTCCTGCAGTCTTCTTGGGTTTTCCGCAAAGCGGCTTAAAACAGTTTCTATGAAAAAGTCGCCCAAGTTTTGAGGTGAGACTGGCATTGCACTCACCATAACTTTCAGTGGCAGGCGTTCACACCGCGGCACTTCACTCGGCTCCAGTCCAGCTCGTTGTTGCAGGAGTCGACCACGTCCGCCTGCGAGGGCACTCCTTCACTGCTTACGTTGATAACTCGGGCAATCCGTCCGGGTCACGGCAAGCCAAGAAGCTGCTTCGCGCAAACATTAGGTACATTCGCTACAACAAATAAAATGCCAGTTCGACCCAAATAATCCGCAATGATGACTGAATTATTGTTATTGAAGTATTGATGACTTGACTGCCTCTACTCTGCTGACTCTGCGACTGACGGACTGACTGACGTGACGTGATCTGATCTGTGCGAGTGACTTTTTTTTTTTAATGGTTTGTTCGGCCTGGATGCTAGTCTTTTTGGCCACTTCTTTCTAATAAAACAAGTTCTAAACTCCGGCCGTTCATTCGAGAGAATGGTGACGTTTGCAAATGTCAGGGGTAAAACCTTTTTTTTACTGTTTTGCATTTCAATATTTTATATTTATCATGATGATTTTAGGGTAGATTGTATATCGTTAAAAGGTCCCATTTGTTAATAAAAAGTATTTTTGTCGTATATATTTTCCACTTCCTAGTACAAAACCTAATGAATCAGCTGACTCAATTTCTACGTAAAAGTAAAAAAAAAGCGCAAAAAATATTATTTTTCGCAAAAAGTTGTCTATTAGCGATACTGTGTTCACTTGAATTTAAGAACCTTATATAGAGGTTGTCATTTTATTTATGTAGCGGAAATCATATTGAATTAAGACTCTGTAAGTATCTAAGTGATCAATGTTCTATTACCCTTTTTGTGAAACTCGTTAATTTGTTTTTATCGTTTTCCCGAGTCCAGCTCCGAGTCAGTTACTATAGGAAGTCAACATTTTATTTGGCAAAATTAGCAAAAAGTATTACGATCCGTGTTGCTGATTTATTATTATTACTTGCCAATATTTGGCTGTATAAATAAATGTCACCTTTCAAAGAGCTCGTGCTATAACTAAAATTTCCTTCTGCTCATTATTTCTGTCAAATCAGAAATCATAATGCCTGCAGTTGAATCCTCGACTTTTTGAATCGACATTTCAGAAAAAGGTTTATAATATCTGCGGTTTTTTTTTTTTATTAATATTTTAACGGCTCTGGATTCTTGTCCTTTTGAGCCCGTAGTTATTGTTTTCTTTTTTCTTCTATCACTTTCACATCAATTTTATCAAAGTTTATTTACAGTGTTAATAATAAATTTGTACAGGGGTGTAAAGTATTTTGGATCGGCCAAAAGATCTTGTAGGAGGCGCGTTGTTGTTGCCGAGGAACTTAAAAGTTCCTTGGTTGTAGCAGATTCACAAATATCATCGAGTTCTGTCACAAGAATTAGTCTGTGAATGCCAAACTGTTGACATTTGAATACTAGGTGGCTCAAATCAGCGTTTTCCTCATCGCAGTAAATGCATTTGGAGTCTTCAACCAGTTTAAGTCTGAATAGGTGAGTACGGGTTTGGCAATGGCCGAATCGCATTCTGTTTAGAGTCGTGACATATTTTCTGGAATTCACTGCCTTGTTTCTGTGGTACCAAGGTTGGGCGGGCGGGTTTTTTTGGATCTCAGCGTACCATTTCCCTTTTTCTTTGCTTACTTCTTTCCAATAATTAACCCATAATGATTTCAGGTTCTCTGTCAATTGAGTGTGGAAGTCAGTAAATGGTATCTTAAGGTCCATGGAGTGGTCTTCATCGTAATATCTGCGGTGTAAGGCAGTGTTGTCGTATTATAAAACTGATATACCTTACCAAATAATAAGATCGTATATAGGTATATATTCTATTCCAGGGTTTTTATTTATAAAAAAAAGTTTAAATAATCATGATTTGGATTTATTTCGTCCCATTTGTTGTACCGTTGATATTTTTTTAACGTGCCTTTATTTATTTTTGTCGTGAAGAAGCTCTTGTTGACTTGTAGTATTTTTTCGAGATATCGCCACACTCTATCTGTCATCATTCTCTCGAATTAACGGCAGCAGTTTAGTTACCTTTCCACTGGACATATTAGAGTAATTTATGAAAATCTTTTGTTTATTTTTCGTATTAACCATATCAAATTATGAAGGGCATGCTAAAGCATACATCTGCACTATGGTTGTGAAAATTCAATTTAGTCGGGTTATAGTGACTTCAGTACTTCCATGAGAGAAAAAAGTATTTAAAGTATTTTTAATAAAGTAAGTATTTTAGTAAAGTATTTTTTTTATATTATTATTCGGGTAAATAATATACAGCCTTACTTAATATCCCAGATATTAATATTTTTCAATAGTAATAATAAATAAGTAGAAAATTTCAATATTTCGTTAGTTGCCAGTGTTACCAGCAAAAAGACGATCTTATAGACATTCAACAAAGTCGGTGCAATTTTTTTCACGTGTTTGTTTATCAAATGGCAAACCTATATTCTTACAGATATCCGGCTGATCTGACTCTAAGGAACGTGTGGATGAGAGCTGTGGGTCGTACGGATTGGTAACTTACAAAATATTCCCGTGTTTGTTCCAAGCACTTTGAGAGGCATCGTTTTAGAATAACAAACTGCCGGACTATTCTCACGAAAGACCAAGACTTTTTGCCAAAAAAACCCTCTACATAATCTTTTGCAAGAGTGCATGAAAAAGTGTTTAAATTTAATTTTGTTATCAGAGTTGTCAGACCACTTCGCTGAGCAATCTATTATTGATAGCCACTATCCGCTTTTGATAAAATGTATATGTAAAAAATATCTAAACACGAGAATATATCATCATAAAAAAATTGTTGATAGTGGGGAAAAAATAAGAAACTTTTACACAAAGCTTGTTTTATTCAAAGGGCAGTGATTTTTTGTCATGTGTAGTGGTTGGCAAACAGGCTGACGGTAACTAATAAACTCAAATCCATGTTTTTTTGGATATATTTTGTTTTCCGTGACCGTGATTCGTTAGACTTAAAGCTCCTAAGTATAAATAGTGCCATTATTTGGAAAATTAAAAAATATTGGAAAAATTGAATACAAACATACATTGTTCCTAGCAAACATAAATAGTAGGAAATAAAGCATGTTATGAAAATATCTTTTTTTTTCTTCCGGATTTCATGTTTTGATCATGGCAATTATTTTGTGTCCGGTCGGTCGGCTGTAGATTTCTATGCGCATTATTTATACGAGTATCTTTTATTTATCAAATAAAAAATACATTTGGGGAGCTTAGGTTTCGTGTTGGCAACCCAGGGTAAGTACTTACTGCATATCTCCATCTCAAACGTATACGCGCGAGTGACTCGCAATGTTGCCAACTTAGTGCTTTCGGTACCTACTAGATCTAGTGCATTTCTTGATGTTTTAGCGCTCAAAATTCCATAACAGTGCCTAGTCCCCTAACTAGCTCAGTTTTAAAAGTCTGCAGTTTATCACGCTCGTTGGTAAAAACAAAACCAATCAATGGCGCGTTCTGAAACACAGTTAAACTTCAGAACCCTTCCTCTGAGGTATTATCGATAAAAAGATAATCTAGTGGCAAAAAAAAAGAGTGAGCTCTATTACGTTCCATTTCATACGTTTTTCCGCGCAGTAATTAAAAAAAAATAAAGAATGATTCCAACTCTGATTCGGACGACAATCTAATTTTGTATTAACAACATAATATTCTCAATAAAAACATCTTCAAAAAAAACTTTGATTTTATTTATTTGGTGCTCTTTTATCAAAATTAGCACAACCCTAGTGCATTTTAGGGTTTGTTTAGCGCATTTCTTACAATAGCAGTTGGCTACACTGGTGACTCGTCTATCTATCATCTAATAACTAATACATACTCTGTCTACGCTACGGCCGATACGAATAATTCGGTGCCAGAAGTAAAAGTGGTGCCAGATTAGGCGAATTATCGCCATTTAGGCTACCTTAGGGGGTCAAATGGCGACCAAAAAATCACATCGGCTACCAGTAGCTATTTAGGCTACCTAGGAAAAAAGAACAGGCGATTTAGGCTATTTCAGGATTACTCCAAATTTATTGAATAATTCCATAAAATGCTTGTAACAAAACGTAATATAGTACGTCCGCAGTTCTTTCACGCTGCTTGCGTTCCATTGCATCCACTAAATGTGTAGGAGTGAGATAGACAAACGCGTTTATCATAGAGAAAACAATCTTTCTAACTCATTTTAACTCACATTTTAAGAAAGTAACGCCCCTATTTTTTTCATGACTTTATAGTTGCACTGTACGTTTCTTCTTTATTTGGGCTAAATTTAGGCTACATAGCTCAAAATGTTAGGCTACTTGACAAAAATAAATAATTAGGCGATTTAGGCTACTCGGTAGTCAAAATTAGGCGAATTGAGGTAGCTGATATCTGGCAACCGATATATATACAACAATGTACTCTTTGGTTGGCCGTGTTTGTATTATACAAAACAAAAAACTGTGTTCGTATTTTATTAGTTAGTTACTTCCTCTTCGCATTGTTTTTATATTTATATGTTTTACTTAACATTGTAAGTAGGTACTTATATAAGATATTTAAAGCTTAATTCATTTACTTAGTGAAAAAGCTGCGTATCCTTAAAACACCGTTAATTCGTCTTTTGATAGGGTTATGTGAATGTAATAAAACTAATAAATTAACCTTTTTGAGAGCTTGATTTCCGCAGTCATGGTCCTTTTATCAATCTGATCCACCGTCATACCTTACCTTGCCCTGCTTGCAAAGAGTATACTTATTATATTTACCGTGGTGAAGACGGTTGGCGGGGGGAGGAGAACTAGTTGAGTACCTATAAAAGTGTTAATTATCCTGTTGCAATTAATTGATAATGTCGAGTACATTAATGGAGATGGTCACACATGTCATGTGTTCATAGAGTAAGTATGGCGGAAGGTATATATTGGAATCGTAGAGGGAGTAAAATATATACTTACTCCCTCTACGTTACCAACGGTTACCTTTGCTCTCTCCCCGCACTTCATACATATCCCGGCTCCCGATTAAGTTGTATTCCTCTACCTTATTTAAACTGACCGGTTTCGGAATTGCTCTATCATCAAGGGTTTAAAGACTACCAATAGATGTCTTTAAACCTTTGACGATGGTGCAAAACCGAAACCTATCGGTTTAAATAAGCTAATAAACTATGAAACAAGTGCAAGTGCAAGTTTATTCATCATGTTGTTATCCAAGTTCCACCAAGTGCCGACAATTGCAAGTATTAATCATCTAGTACAGATCACAAGTTTGGTTCTGGACACTGCAGCTCGGTGATTTATTTAGCAGGTTCGTGCCTCCCTAGTGACACTGACCAATAGTGCCCCTTTATTTACACCCCAACCTGTATTTCATGTGCAGTCACAATGTCATGTTAGGTTATAGCTTTATTTAAATTTGTTTCAGATAGAAGACAAAGGACAGAACTATTGTGGACAAAGTCTCAAAATGTCAATAACAAGCCTGAAGAGTCTCTGCTTGAACATTGTGGTCCAAGAGACTCTGTGGAGAGTATCAGATCTCCCCAACGCTCTCCTGAAGCTGGCTCAAAGATCCGTGGAGCTAGATACTGAGTATAAATCTTGCAATAGCTATAAGTACAAAAAAGATTTAAATTTGGCCAAAATACCATACTATCAGGTGATCGAATCTATTTTGAAAAGAATTATGACGTTAAACAATCTTCCAACCAAGCTTAAAGTTAAAATAGCCATGAACATGATCCATCTCGAACGAGACATCACCGACAGTGTTCTACAACTTGTAAAGATGTTGAAACACAAAACTGTGCAGAATATCTTGTATTGCATTAGTAAAGTCACAATCAGTGATGGCAAAGTAGATAGATGTGAAACAGTATTGCAAATTTTACATGATTCATACTTTGAACTGGATCTAGATACGGGGGACATCGGGTCATTCTGCTGCGTGACGAGCTCCATGCTAGAGGGAGTAGCACGCCTGATCGTCACATGCAATAGACAGAGACTCAACAAGAGGGTGGCAGATATGAGTGACTACATTGAAGAAATATTTGAAGTTTGGAAAACTGAAGCCATGTTAACTGTGGATGAGAATTGGGACACCACTACCTATGATGGGAAATTAGTTTTTGAACATGTGACTCTGAATGCTCCCATAGATGTTCTTGAATATTTCCTGAAGAGAATGAAGAAAACTCGGAGACCATTCAATGTGTCGAGTGCACTTATATCTGCACTCTTGTCTGACAATGACCGACCAGAATTGAATATTTTATTTTTACTTAACAATGTAGGGGACAGAATCAGGTATCGGCTGTTTGCCAGATATCATGTACATATTTATAAAAAGCTCTTCATGGGCTATCACAGTGACTACTGTCTAGATGTGTATAAGCGGTTGTATGGACACGGCAAGCTGCAGGCTTGCAGGTCTCTGCTCTATCTCTGCGTGCGGTTGCTGTGTTCTCCGGTCTGCAGATACAACTATGAGAGCATTGTGTATGCCAACAGTAAGGGGACATTCCTGAACATGTGGTATGCAACTTCTGATCGTGTCAAAGCTCAATTGGGGACAAAGTTGTATGAGATGTTGGACATGTTAATAAATAAGGTTGATTTCCATTTAGTGAGCACTTTGATAAATGATAAAGCATACAGTTCTGAACAGAGATTAAAATTTCAAGTTTATGTATTATCTAAACTGCTTCTGGAGTCCAGATGTCTACAGGAGCTGACAAGAGAGAGCCCAGATATAACTGTCGCTCGGCTGAGGGCCGACATGAGCGTTGTACTGTTCAAGCAAATTCTTTTAACAAAGTGTGAATCATATTGTTTTGAATCACTATCAATATTATTTGAGTCAAAGTTATTGGAAAGTAAATTAAAACAAGCAGTTCGAGAAGACAAAACATTTGTAATAGAAGCTATGAGCACAATAGCTCAGTCTGTGAGTGGTGCAGAGAATCTGAAAACTTTCCTCAAGTGGATCTTCGATGACGATAAGAAAGCAATTAAAGGATTTATTAATAAGAACTTGCTGTCAGACAGTTGGTTCGTGGATGTTTACAAGAAGTATTTAACGGAGACTTCAGAGCGAGGTGTCTATCCAACACCATTCCTGTTCGAGTCCCTCGAAATCTGTGAGAATGTTGAACATGACATTAAATGTATAGTCCGTAGTGATAAGGAATTGATGCACAGACTGTGCAAAACCTTTACAACTCCGCAACTATGTGACATCACGCAACTTTTAAACTGTATCTTCAATGACAAACAGCACAAAGAAAAAGAGCAGTTTTTAGAAAACTTTCTGCTCTCAGAGAGAGGACTCGCATACATCTACAAGCTGTTTGAATGTGAATATTACAACGAGAGATTGTACTTGAAGTATGGATTCTTAGAAAAAATTAGATATTACTTCGATATCCTGCATTACTGGTTTGAATGTCGGCCCTCCCTGGTAGAGGCGGTTGGCGATGCGCTGGACCGGCGTGGTCACCCGAACTCGTTGCCGGGCGGCATGGGGCCTGGCCGGCGCGTGCTACTGGTACCGTGCGAGAGTATGCGCGAGCGGCGCGTCATCACGGACGCCAACTACCGCATGTTCCGCTGCGTCATCAGACTCGAGCTACACCTCTGTTTGTACAAGGTGGAGGATGACGTCGAGGCTGGCATCCGCTGCTCACTGACACGGTATGTCACCAGGTTCAGTATGCGATGGGCCTCCTACAGGGAGGTGCCTGTTGTTCTGTGACCGCATTGTGTTCACTTGCTCGTGTACAGAACTGGGCGCCGCCGGCAGGATTATTATTATTAGGGGGGGGCTTCGTGCGTTTTGTAATGATTTTGCACGAGTGTCCCAATGTCTGATTATGTTCAGTTGCACACAATACTTATCTACGACCATCAAAAATATTGTCTGTATTATAATATTGTTAAAATTAGTTTGGAATACCTATATCTTTATTTTATTGTTTAATTGTAACAATTTATTAAGTGTTATTAATGTTTTAACTGCACTATCGTATTAGGTTAAGACATGTTATGTTTTAGTTTAAATAAATAATACATTGGGCCGAACGCAGCGCAGAATCGCGGTGTTATAATGTAATATTATAAAATCGGATAAACAATCTAGGTACTTATAAAACTGCTTTTGATAAGGGAGTAGATAAAAAAATATATATATTATACATATTAAAGGCTCTATGGCTCACCTCACCACCTATTGTGGACTGTATGATAAGAACTTAGGGGCCAAAACAAAGGTTTATATTAATATTAAACAATAAGGAAAAATGGTAAAAGGTTCATTCATCTATCCATCCATCCATCAGCCTGTTCGTCCACGCTGGGCAGGCGGGTTGGTGAGCGCGGTGCCGGAACCCTCGCACCAGTGACGCCGCTGCCCGTCACCAGTCTGTTCCAAATAAGGCCCGGCTATTAGGGATGGATATAACGCCATCCATCGGTCCCAGGCATGGTGGGCCTCCTGGTTTTTTGCCTGTGAGCTGTCCTCTTACTCTCCCCCGAATCACTTCGAGAGGGTCTTCAAGTAAGATGGTGGTACCTCCACAGTCGAGCCCGGCATCAGCTCTACCACCTGTAGATCTTAATCTTCTTAGGCTCCTTAACAGTGGCGGCTTTGGCCCTCAAAACTGACCGAGGCACCATCGCCAATAGGAAAAAACCGGCCAAGTGCGAGTCAGACTCGCATAACTAGGGTTCCGTATTGTGGATGATAAATTTAATTTTGTCATTTTTTTCGTGAATTTCTCAATCGCTTTATTTTTCCTGTAATCTTTACGTAAACACATATTACCATGATTTTTTTCATATTTTTGGACCATCATTTTCGGAGATAGGGAGGGGGGGCACACATATTTTCGTTTTTTTTAAAGATTTCTCGAAACCAGTGCAAGTAAATATAGTAAAAGTATATATTTTTATAATCAGATTTTTAATACCTACAATTTGATACCCATGTTGTATTTTTATAAAATATTTTTTTATATATTTTTCTTCTTTTTTTATGTTTCTCATTTGTGCTATTTTTCGATCTACCAATTTTGGAGATAAGGGGGGGCGGGGCATACATATTTCTCGAAACCAGTGCCAGTAAATACAGTGAAAGTATATATTTTTACAATCAGCTTTTTAATATCTACAATTTGATACCCATTTTGTATTTTAAAGTCAATATTTTTTATTTTTCTCACTTTTGTTTTGGAAATAATTTAAACAATTTCAAAATTTTAATTTTTTTTACACCGTTATATGTGAGCAAATTAATGCTATTTTTTTTTTGCCAAATTTCACGTATTTATTCAAAAAAAAAAAATTCAAATTAGTTTATTCAAAAATTATTGTAACCTAACAGATAAATCTAAATCATTACAATAATATAGTTCTTAAATTAAAGCACTTACTTTCATACTTCTCTCTAACATTCTCTTACAAACATCTATCAGATAACTAATACTATCCACAAAAATATCACACTCTGGTGCTTCAGCGAGCAGGGAGCAGAATATGTCGAGTGCTCGCGCGACGGGCGAGTACCGATAAAGGTTAGTGCGCGAAAATGGCGCCGCGAACAACGTATGACTCCGCCCCCTGAGGTACCTATCGGGCACAAACAGTTTTAGAATTTTCTCAACAAGATCCACACAGTCGATCTTATTTCGAATAACGCCAAGTATAAATTTTGCCAAAGCTAAGTTTCTTCTGAGCTCAATTGACTCATAGCCCAAATGACCTTCAAGAAATCGAGTTGGGTACATAAAAGGATAGTATTTATGATTCTTCTTATACACGAGCATTTCTCATTTTTTTTCGTAACTTGATTTTTTTGCTGTCCCACAAAGTTATTTATCATTATTTTGTACAAAATGGTCTAACAGTATTTAACTGTAGACGGTGTGGTTTTCTTTATTTATTTTTGAATACGAAAAAAAATACTGAATGTCTAAAATAATTATATATTAATTAAAATTAAGTAAATAAAAAACATTCCCAAATTTTAATGTATGAAAAGTCACGTGTCCCATACGACTTACTGATACTTTGATCGCTAATATTTCGGAAAGTTCAAAAGCATCCTACGTATTTTTTGATTTTAATTGCTTAATCATTATGTCGGGGTTCATTTCATATTATCTTTGAGAAGAGACTAGTGCATTATTTTTTCAAAAAACACATTTTAATCTTGTCCCAGAAAAGTTTCAAAAAGTGACATCCTCTTTTGTTACCAATTTTAGCATATTACTTTTGTGAAATATACCAATAAGTTGATATTTTTAGTTTTTGGCAACACTCTACGTGACATTTCAGTATGCCATTTTGTTGAGCAATCTCTCTCTGCTGGATGGCGTCTTAAAGTGTACACGTGCCTACTATTGCTCAATTTCTGTTCAGTTTTTGTTACCAGATTTAACAGGTAAATTGCTAATATCTCATAAAACCATTGTTGGTTTTTGAAAGAGAATATTCTAAGTTACATTCGAGTTGAATTTAAATAAAACAGTTATTGTTTTTACTGTGATGAATAAATTTAAAAACATAAATTATTCTCGTTTCGTTACTTCTTCTTTTGTTACTTTGGCATAGTAATGTATAAGAGGAAAGTTAGGTAACAAAAAAGGAATTCAAACAAAAGTAGCAAAAAAGGTAACAAAAAAGGAATTTTGTTACTCTTATTTTGTTACTGTCCCAAAATTAATCAACATTAATTTTGAATTTTCCTGGGTTTTAATTGACTTAAAACACCTAAAAATGATCGTTAATAATGAAAAATAGAAACATGTCGGGGTAAATAATATTATCTTTCTATAATTAATCTTGGTTTTCATAAAATAAAAACTTTTGCCTTTATTTTTGTACCAATGGTAACAAAAAATAATTATTGCAGAGTTTTCGTAAATATGTTTTTATTTAAAGGGATATTTTTGCTGAAATTATTAAAAGTATAATCATGAATTTAAAGAAACAATGTTTCCTACTGGTATATCTACAATAACTTATCCAATTTTCACCAAATAAGTAGTAACAAAATAGGACGCTTTTTTTCACCCCCTAATTGGATTTTCACAATTTTATCACTGAAACGGTGAAATCACATACGTGCTATACCAATATTATCAATCTAAACATAATAAATTATCAGATTTTTATGTTATATACATATATTTACGATATTTTCATTTTGGACAAGTTTTTGAATTAGTAGCAAATTTTTTGAGAAATGCTCACACATATCTTAAAAAACGTTTTTGGACTTGTTCCAACATGAGGATATATTTATCTTCATGTGGACACCAGACCACTGCATTCGTTTCTACAATACTACGAACTAGAGCTGCATACAGCACCCGGGTGGCCACGGCGGTGAGGGGTGCAGAATTACGTAGCACAAATCCTAATCGCTGGAAGGCAGCTTTCGTCACCTTCTCTACGTGCTGACGGAAGGTCAGTTGTTGGTCAAAAACTACACCGAGATCGCGCACCTGCGTGACTCGTGCGATGGGGTCGGCCCCTACTATGTATTGGTGTTGCAATGGCGCAGGTGAACGAGAGAAACTCATCATTTCGCACTTATTGAAGTTGAAGTACAGCCTGTTATCAACACTCCACCGAAGTACAGCGTCGATATCTTGCTGTAATTTTAGGCTGTCGTCCAAGGATTCAATTACCTTAATCAGTTTCACATCATCAGCGAACAACAGCACTCTCGAGTTATTGACGACACTAGGAAGATCGTTAATTAAAAGCAGAAACAAGAAAGGTCCCAGGTTCGACCCCTGACTGATTCCAGAACGCGTTTGATATGTATCTGAAATGTATGGGCCGTATTTTACAAATTGTACTCTGTCGCGAAGGAAATTAGAAAAAAGTTTCAATAGTCTGGGCACAAAACCCATCTGTCCAAGTTTTAGTAAGAGTATGTCATTGTCCACTCTGTCAAACGCCTTATGGAAATCCAGGTAAATAACGTCTACCTGGTTACCTGGTTTGGCGTCGATCTCCTTTGATAGATAGTCGACCATCGTAACCAAATTTGTGGCCACTGACCGTCGTGGCAAGAACGCATGTTGAGCGCTGGTGATGTGAGGTAGACACTGAGGCAGAAGACGGTCGTAGAGAACCATCTCGAACACCTTCGCCATTGCACATAGCATAGCCACGGGTCGGTAGTTCTCAACCATAATTTTGGACCCTTTTTTGGGTATGGGAGATACTCTTGATTCTTTCCACGTTTTTGGATAATTGCCGGTAGCGATAATTAAATTAAATATAAATGTTATCGTCTCAGCTAAACTATCGATACAACCTTTTATTACGTATGCTGGAATCGCGTCCGGGCCGGGTGACGTTTGACCTTTAAGTTTCCGCACAGCACGCCGAACGTCAGCGAGGGTGACGCTCGGCACGTCCACGAGTCGCGAGTCAGGCGCTGTGTCGACACTAGCGGTGCGCGGGTCGAGCGCGGGCGACTCGCCCAGGAACACCGACTGAAAATGCTCGGCAAACGCGGACGCGGCTCCAGGACCGCTGTACTCAACTTCCCCAAGAGTGACCTTAGTTTCTATACCACCACGATTACGTAGGGAATTCACATATTTCCAGAACTGAGATGGTTCGTTGCTCAAATTTTCCGAAATACTTTTGCAATACATTGTATGGGCTGTTTCTATATTACATTTTACTTGAGTACGCAAGCGTTTAAATTCTGAGTGTGCTATTGCACATCCTGTCTTTTTCCAAATGCGATGATATTTTGCTTTTGATTCTATGTCACGGATTATTGCTTTCGTATAGAAGACAGGATAAGTACGACTACACGAAGGCTTCCGTATTTTTTTGGGAATACAGTGATCAAATATTTCATAAATATTATTGTTAAAGTATTGTAAAGCCGTGTTCACATCTGTAATTTTGTATAAATCTGTCCAATCAATATTATTAATTAATTTATAAAGCTCAAGAAAATCAGCCCTGGCAAAATTCCAATCTTTCGAGCGGTCTATATTCGACGGATCTGAGAATGTTACCTGTTTGAAGAGTGTGTACCCGACATGCACAAGCAGGGGCGGGTGGTACTCGTCTACCTTGGTGAGCTCCTCCCCGGCGCCCACTCGCCGTACGCTCACCGTGCTACTCCGCTCCGGGCTCGTGAGCACCACGTCTAGCACACCGTCTCGCATATTAGTCACACTGTTATACTCACACAAGTTACACATCGACATAAAACATTTATAATAGTTTAAGGTTTCTACGCTTGCACTATTTAAGTTTAAGTCTCCTAATACTAAAAATTTTGACGTGTCACGGTTTGTACATGCACTTTCAATGTTTTCAAACAAATCCAAGTATGATTTGTGTTTAGAATTTGGACGTATATACACAACAGCCACGTAAACATATTGTCCGTCGATCTTAAATCTAGCCCACAGTATCTCATAGCAGTCCGTGTTAGGTTCAAACAGCTGTACTCTCTCCAGTGTGAAGTGAGGGCGCGCTAACAGCAGCACGCCACCGCCGGCGCCGGCGGCGCGGTCGTGACGTAGTAGCGTCCAGGTCGTCTGTGCACACTTCGGCGTCGTTTATTGAGGCGTCAAGGTTCGTCTCGGTCATGGCTATCAGGTCGTAGTCACTTGACAGCAGTACATTTGTTTTCAGTGTAGATAATTTGGTTCTGAGCCATCTTACATTTTGATAGTAAGCTCGTAATGTAAACTTAATGTTCGTTGGCTTGTTATGCCTCATTTCCTGGATTTCTCTCGAGCCGAAATAACCAACGGTCGACTGAAAAGCCCGCAGGCCAAAATTTTGGTTTGAGGCATTCCTCTATCATTTCTCCCGGGACGCCGACTTTAAATGACGAATAATCCTTAGGCCGTTTCGGTGCTAGCTTTGTCACTTTGTATAACTCGCTAGATTTATTTTTATTTAGGAAACTAGCCACGTTTTCTTCCGTTGTACCGGGCCGAGCCCCCCACACGTGAAGATACTTGATGTTGTCAGCAGCAGAGAGCAGGTCACTCGCATCACCGTTGCATCTCACGATGGGACGACGCTGACGATGGTTTCTGCGCTTGTTCGAGGCGACCTGCCACCCTTCCTCGGGGTCAGAGGTCTAAAGTTATGAGTAGAAAGTCTAAAGTTCTAAAGTTAACGATGCTAAAGTTATGAGGCTGTGACATACGAACGGACGGACGGACAACGGAGTCTCACCATAAGGTTCCCTTTGTACCTTTTAGGTACTACGAAACCCTAAAAAAATTGCCAAAAAAGGGGTATAGACGGGAAAAAATAAATGCTATACCAGTGCAAAATCTGCCAAATTTAGCAAATAAAATGATAAATCGGCAACACTGGATGAAGGCAGGCAGAGCTCCTCGTCACAGTATACAATACTATGGCCTTGTGGACCGTCCCGCGTAACGCATGTCATCTCATTCCACCCAATGCAACGAATATATCTGTTTCCCTTTTGAGGCGCCGAGCCATCAGCGCCTCTAATCTAACGAACCAAGACAATTATTTAACCCGACTCATCAAAAAGCGACTCTATGTCAACCTAATAAGATTCTCGTAATTTGTCTCGTTAACTTGGTAATCCTTCGTTGCTCCTATAATTTGAATTGTTTTGAGGCGCTTGCTTGCGCTGAGAGTTTGCGCCTTATCACGTGCATATAAATATAAGCCGCGGAAGGACGGTCGCGTGGCGAAATAAAAAGGGTTTCTCGGGACTCGGGATATCCTATTTTGGAGTAGTTTTTAGGGTTCCGTACCTAAAAGGTACAAAAGGAACCTTATGGTGAGACTCCGGTGTCCGTCCGTATGTCACAGCCTCATAACTTTAGCACCGTTAATGATAAATACATGCAATTTGGCACAAAAATATCCCCCCCCCCCTTATCTCCGAAACTGGTAGACCGAAAAATATGAAAAAAATGTCAATTATAAATAATAACTGGCCTGTACGGGCAAGCCGCACATTCTGCTGCGTTGGCTGTTTACTTAGCCGTCGTCGATCATCGCCCTAATTTCATCAGTTCACAATCGGTCACCGTCCATACCGCGTGTACTCATCAATCACTCATCAATATCAATTATACTTACGTGTGTTTGTCCAATAAATTCATAAAACTATCAAAACTTATCATTTATCAACCCCGCGATCGGTGATCGTACATGGTCCTTCGAACCGATTTTGAATCAGGACCTCGCGTCGCGAATTTAAAAATCAGTCCTGTCAAAAATCAAAATACTAATCAAGTAACTATCATACTATCAAGTGAACTCTTATCATATCAAGTGAACTATCATACTATCAAGTGAACTATCATACTATCAAGTGAACTCTTATCATATCAAGTGAACTATCATACTATCCAGTGAACTATTATTATATCAAGTGAACTATCATTATAGCAAGTGAATTATCAATTAAGTGGATCATACTATCAACTAGCAGCATATCAAGCGTATCAAATCATCCGTCGAGGGCTTGAATGACCTCAATCAATCAGCGCATCAGCATCAATCAGCATCAAGACTATCAGCATCAGGGTCACTCAGAATCAGCATCAATAAATATCAGCGTCAGCAGAGCAGCACCGAGTGCAGTAAAAAGCTCAAAACAACAAATCAAGTAAGATCTTTCCATTTATTCATTGACTAACGTATCATTATGAACATGGAGGGACAAGGTCTTTTAGATAATCAAAAACTTATCAAGCAAGAGTTGGAAAAACTCCTATCAAACTTTAAGAAGGATCCGAAGGAGCGGAAATCTTCTGAAGACTACTTTAAAAGGAAGCTCAGTACCCTCGAAAGATACTGGGACGACTTTCAAGCCAATCACAGTAAGTTATATCAGTTTGAAGTGCGAGATGAACCTTACTTCACGAATAAGGAGTACAGCAAGGTTCAACAAACTTATCAGGCCACAAAGAATATCATCAATAGTGAATACGAAGAGTATATGCAAAATCAAGATAGGTTCCGTGGCGATACCTCCGAAGGAGCTAAGGAGCAGAAGCAGACTCCACGTCCACTGCTGGTAAATCGAGGACAAGATAGCAAGACCGAAGAGTTGCTGCGCAAGCAATCCAGCAATATTAAAGCTTTTATTAGGACTATTTCAAACATCGAGGTGTCCTCAATCAAGGAAAAGTGGGAGTTCGAGGACGCATTGAAATCTCTGGAAACGCGTTGGGGAGCAGTAGATTCACTCCATTGGGAGATTGACAGCATTTTGGACGGTCATAATCAAGAATATGAAGAAACATTCTCCCAAAATGAACAAAAATACCAAAATATCAAAAAAGCTATTAATCAAAAGTTATGGGCCGTCGCTAACATGGAAAAGGCGACGCCGAGAATGACCATCCCGGATTTCCATGGGAATTATCATAAGTGGGTTTCCTTTAAGGACCTATTCGTGGAAGCAATCCACAACAATGCATCAATGTCCAACGCTCAGAAAATGCAGTTCCTTAAATCAAAATTGAGAGGAGAAGCGGAGGCTATCATACAGCACTTGAAAATAAGCTCTGTCAATTATGAAGCTTGTTGGAAAATATTAAATGATAGATTTGACAACAAGAAGCTTATAGTAAATTCGCATCTAGACCTTCTTTTTAATTTACCCATCATGAAGCAACAATCAGCTGAGCAAATAAAGAGACTTCACGACACCACTAATGAATGTCTTTTTGCGATTAAAAACCTGGGTGCAAAAATCTCAACCTGGGATCCGTTGATAATTTATATTTTACAACAAAAACTGGATTCAGTCACCAACGATGACTACGTCAGATCACTGCGGAACCCAAAAGCTTTGCCTAGCATATCAGATTTCATGAACTTTCTGAAAACGAAGTTTACATCGTTAGAATCATCTCGTTATAAGCAGGACAAGAATCGGCAAAGCCCATCAGCGTCGTCACCAAGTAGTAGCAAGTATGAATATCAATCAAAATCAAATTTCCGTCAAAATGATGAAAATCACTCAAGAAAATTCTATAATAATTCTACACAAAAATCATACAACACGGGAAAAAGGTCCGGCGATCGAAAAAGATGCGCATATTGCAATAACACCGATCACGCCATATTCTTTTGCAACAAGTTTATGGAACTATCAGCGGAAACGAACAGGAGGTCAATAAACAATTTAAATTTATGCAAAAACTGTCTCTATAATCATAATGGAAAAAACTGTTTCTCCGAAAAAAGGTGTAGAAAATGCAACGGTAATCATAATACGCTGTTGCATGAGGCTTTCGAGTGCATGTCGAAACCGGAAAAAGTGACCCGAAACAGTCACGTTTCACAGGAAAACATTTCGGAAATTTTATTGGCGACTGCAATCGTCAAAGTCCAGGCAAAGGACGGAATTTATCATAATTTGCGCTGTTTAATTGATGGTGGATCTCAAATTTCGGCCATTAGCGAAAATGCAGCGCAACTGTTGCAATTACCGCGCCAAAAATGCAAAGGCGTTATTTATGGCGTTGGATCCAAGGAAAATAGTTGCAAAGGCCTTATCAATATCAATTGTTCGTCAGTAGCAACACATTACACGTTTAACACCGATGTTTATATCATGCGTAAATTGATAAACAACTTACCAAATCAATCTTTTCCGGAACCTTCATGGTCCTATTTGAAAAATATCAAGTTAGCTGATCCAAAGTTTTACAAAAGTCGCCCTATTGACATGCTATTAGGGGCCGATGTTTATTCATCAATTATCATGGGAGGTATTATCAAGAAAAATGATATACTGCCGATTGCGCAACAAACGCAGTTAGGATGGATATTATCAGGAAATGTAAAATCACTACAATGCAACGTCATTACCAACAATGTAGAGGACCTTCAGAGGTTTTGGACAGTCGAAGACATCGGAGAAAAATCAGAATTATCAACCGAAGATCAAGAATGCGTGCAGTTTTATCAAGAAACAACGAGAAGGCTAGACGACGGACACTATCAAGTCCGATTACCTTTAAAATCAGACGGCCTAGAAAAATTAGGTGAATCAAGACAAAAAGCTGTAGCGCAGTTTAAACAAATCGAAAATAGATTTAAACGGCGGAACCAATTGGCGGAACAGTATAAATTATTTATCAAAGAATATCAAGATCTCGGTCATATGAAAGCAGCGACACATAATAGCCAAAGCGGTTGCTACTTGCCACACCACGCTGTAGAACGAGCAGAGTCATCAACAACTAAATTTCGTGTCGTGTTCAATGCCTCGGCGTTAACTTCAAGCAATATTAGTCTTAATTTTATAATGAAACAAGGTCCAAATTTGCAGAAAGACTTACTTGAACTAATTTTAAATTGGAGACAGTACGAAATAGCATTTACGGCGGACATCAAAAAAATGTTTAGGCAGATATATTTACATGAAGATGATCAAAATTTACACAAAATCATATGGAGGGAATCAGCCTATCAAGCAATACAAGAATATCAGCTAACGACCATTACCTACGGAACAAAAGCAGCGCCTTTTCTCGCGATGATGACGCTTAAACAGTTAGCTCGCGACGAGGGTCACAAATATCAGTCAGCAGCAAAAGAAGTACTAGAAAATAACTTTTATATGGACGACTTAGTCAGCGGAAGTTACGATATCAAGTCAGCAAAGCAGCTAATATCAGATTTAAACAAGCTTTTGAAGTCAGGAGGCTTTAATTTGCGGAAATGGGCATCAAACAAACCTGAAATTTTCGGAAATAGCCACGACGAGCAACGGACATTTGAATTTAAACAAGCAGAAACCAACAAAACTTTAGGGTTGCGCTGGAACCCTAAATCAGACGAATTTATATTTCAAATCAACATCAACGACCTATCAGAAAAGACTACAAAGCGAGCACTCTTATCAAACATATCAAGGCTTTTTGATCCTCTGGGCTGGCTGGCGCCAGTTACGACAAAGCTCAAGATTTTGTTCAAAAAGGTGTGGCTAACTGGTATTCAATGGGATGAAGAAGTACCAGTAGACATCAAATCAGAATGGATAAATATCCGAAACGATCTTCAAAATATTAATCACATAAAAATCCCAAGATGGCTGGAAATCAGAAAAAACGGCATCATTGAGCTTCATGGTTTCAGTGATTCATCAACAAAGGCCTTTGCGTGTATAATATTCTGCAAGGTCATCGAAGAATCATCACCAAAAGTTACTATTGTGCAATTAGCAGCTAAGACAAGAATATTGTCAGATAGTAAGAACCTTTCTGTGCCCAGGGGTGAGCTCTGTGGGGCTCATTTATTATCAAAACTTATGACGAAAGTTTTGGGCTGCTTATCAGATCATAAAATCAAGGTTTATGGCTGGAGCGATTCAACGGCAGTTCTTGGGTGGATTCAAGGTGAACCAAGTCGGTGGAAGCCCTTCGTATCAAACAGAGTTCAGCAAATAACAAACGTCATGCCACCTGAGTGCTGGAGATATGTGAACTCCACTGACAACCCGGCTGACTGTGCCAGTCGCGGTTTATCAGCAGATCAATTGAAAAATCATACGCTTTGGTGGCAGGGACCGACGTGGTTGTCTTCCTTTAACGATCAAAACGAAAAAGAACGGCCTTTATACACCACTGAAGAAGAGCAAAAAGTACCAAAACAAACATGCAATGCTATCAACTTACACGAACGTGAACCTCATATCATCAATGAAATATTAAACAGACATAGCAGCTTCACTCGGGCGACTAGAGTGGTCGCCTGGATACTACGCTTCATATCACGTGATCACCAAAAACAATCTTTCCTAACAATTCAGGAAATCAGACAAGCAAGGATTCAGATTATTAAGGTCATACAACAATCAGAGTTCTCAGATGTAATAGAATCTCTATCAGAGCATAACCAAGTAGATAAAAAGAGCCAAATATCAAATTTAAATCCATTTTTAGATGAAAATCAGCTTTTGCGAGTCGGTGGTCGTATCAAGCATGCAAATCTCAGCGAAAATATGAAACATCCTATCATTATCCCACATAATGGTCACTTAACAGAGTTATTAATTGATCATGCACACAAGATGACGTTTCACGGCGGAGCACGACTTACGCTATCATGGCTTCGTCAGCAGTATTGGCTGATCGGTGGAAACGGAGCTGTAAAGAAAAGATTAAGAGGGTGTGTTATTTGCAGAAAACACGACCCAATAAAGCAATATCAAATAATGGGAAACTTACCTGAAGCCAGGATAAATCCTACCAGACCGTTCTATCATACAGGAGTTGACTACACTGGGTATGTCGACATTAAATCAAATAAGGGCCGAGGAATTAAGACAACAAAAGGATATATAGCCGTGTTTGTATGTATGGTAACAAAGGCTGTTCACTTGGAGTTAGTCTCGGACCTCACATCATCAGCATTTCTAGCAGCACTGAAAAGAATGGCTGCTAGGAGAGGAGCGCCCCAAAATATGTACTCTGATAACGGGACAAATTTTGTAGGAGCTAACAGAGCATTACAACGTGAATTTATCAATCTCAAGCAAACCTTGGACGAAGAGTTCTTCTCATCAATATCAGAAATGGAGATACAGTGGCACTTCAATTGCCCAACTCACGCAAGTGCCGGCGGCTTGTGGGAGGGAGCAGTGAAAAGCCTTAAGTATCACCTTGTCAGAGTCATTGGAACTCAAAAGCTCACCTTCGAAGAATACTCTACCCTATTAGCACAGCTGGAAGCGGGCTTAAATTCCAGACCATTGTGTGCAATCAGTGAAGACCCCGAAGATATCAACTTTCTGACTCCATCTCATTTTCTATCAAGCGGACCACTTCTCACTATCATAGAGACAGAACAAGATAACAGAACAAGATGGAGATTTACCCAGAAAGTATTTGAAGATATATGGAAACGGTGGAAAGCTGAATATTTATGTAAGTTATCAATCAGAAGCAAGTGGCAGCATCCAAGGGAAAATATCAAATTAAATGACGTAGTGTTAATTCACGACGATAACATCTTAGCGGGTAAATGGCCTCTAGGTCGAGTTGTTGAATTGCACCCCGGAAAAGACGGCTATGTGAGAGTCGTCACATTAAAAACAAAAAACGGACTCATGAAACGTCCAATCATCAAATTATCAGTTTTACCAACAAGTCGGGAAAATTATCATTATCCAAAATTATCAAGGGAGCAAGAAAAACAGCAAAGTGAAACAAACATAAATCATCAGGTAGAAAGAAAAATCAATAAGAGAATCAGAAAACCGAGTCCTTTCTCACTTATATCATTTATAATGTGCATTATTATGATAACCGGCGCACAATGTACATATAACATAACAAAGTTACGCGACCAACAGCGAATTCTTTTCGATAAAATATCAAATATGGAGTTATTAAGTGACGAATGGAAATTGGTAGTTTATTACGATTTAAATCCATATTGGCAAGGTACAACAGCATTTGAAAGATATACAAAACATTTACAACAGACTTGCCAAAACATAAAGGATCAATCACATTGTGACGTCATATTACTACAACTCCAACAAGGCTTCTCGGAACTGGAATACTACAATCACCTGTTACTGAGTCAGCATTCCAGTACGCAGACGGGGCATCGAAGCCGGCGCGGGCTTATCAACGGTGTCGGTTACATAGCTAACAAGCTGTTCGGTGTCTTAGATGAGTCATTCGCCGAGCAATATCAAAAGGACATCGAACTCATCAGAGATAATCAAAATCATTTAGCTTCGCTATGGAAAAATCAGACGTCGGTCATTGAATCCGAATATAATCTCCTGAAAAGAATGGAAGATAGCATGAATAAGCAACAAAAAATCATAAATCAACATTTTTTTAAAGTAAACAAAGTTATCAACAAATTGAGCAACGAATTGCAAATTTTATCAAATATCAATGACTTCACCCTAGGGGCACTAACAGCAAGCTCAATGCTCCAGTGTTTGAAGACTATTCAGAGCATGTTACTAGATACGGTAACAGATATTTATCAAGGACGATTTAATTTTCATATCTTAACCTCAGAACAACTTCGACATGAGCTAAGCACGATCTCAAGTCACATATCAAAAGAATCATCTCTTCCAATCAAGAACATTCAAACAGACCTCAAAAATATTTACAAAATTCTTAAAGTCAAAGCAAGAATGACAAACGAGTATCTTCTCCTGGAAATAAAGCTTCCCTTGGTTAGCAGAGATGCATACGAAATTTTTAAAGCAACTGCAATACCCGAGAAAAAAGGTAGAGATATGATTAGTGTGATCCCTGCCGCAGAGTACTTAGCAATCAATTTGAAAAAGGATGCCTACGTAGAAATGTCCCGAGACGAGATCAAAGAATGCTATCAAGGCGACGAATCATTTTTCTGTCATACGCAGAAACCAATCTATCATATGAAACAGGACGAGAGCTTTTGTGTGAAAGATAGAAGATCAGATAATTGTAAGACTGTGACATCTCTTTGTAGCAACATATGGCAAGAGATGCATGCACAGAACCAATATTTGTATTTCTGCTGCGACAAGTGTCAACTAAGGATAATCTGTGAAGATCAACTTTCTGCAGCACAGTTGGCTGAAGCCGGTATAATCTCCATTAGCCATGGTTGCATAATCAAAACCGATGAGTTCACAATTTACTCTCGGAAGCTAGATCAAAGCATAAGTAAAACAAGGTTCGATGTTATATTGCCAGATATTTCGCCAATTAATCAGATTTTCAACATTACGATACTTCCGCCCACAAATGAATCAGATATTAGTAAAGAGATCGGTGCCCAAAAGCAGACTTTGCAAGAAATACATCAGCAAATAGAGCAAATTAAACAAAAAGGGACTTTAGCAAAAGAAATATCATATCACGATGTGCATCACTATACGGCTATATATGGTATGCCATTTGCGATCATTGGAGCAGCAGTATCAATCTGGGTTTGGCGGAGACTACGGAGGCGTCGTCGTCAGCAGGCGGCGGACCCGAGGTCCGCGCCTGCGCTCGCAGCATCGGCGGCGGCCGGGGCTGTCACCACGGAGCAGCCCGCCGCCGCCCACTCAAGCAGCAGTGATAGTGACAAAAAGTGCGCGAATGTTCAATACATCAGACGCAAATGGGCGAGTGCAAGTGTGCGTAAATTTGATGCGAGCACGTCACCTGTTTTTAAAGCAAGGTTCTCTAGCGCAGAAAATTGTGTTTAGTGTATATTGTCATTTTATAATAAATCCGAACAATGGACACTGTTTTAGAGACACTAGCATTACATATAAAAAGAAAATGTTTTATCACTTTGTAAAGCACTTTACCTCTCATTTTATCATATCATTATCATCGTATCAATAATATAATTTGTTTTGTTTTCTTTTCCCCCGGGAGCATGTACGGGCAAGCCGCACATTCTGCTGCGTTGGCTGTTTACTTAGCCGTCGTCGATCATCGCCCTAATTTCATCAGTTCACAATCGGTCACCGTCCATACCGCGTGTACTCATCAATCACTCATCAATATCAATTATACTTACGTGTGTTTGTCCAATAAATTCATAAAACTATCAAAACTTATCATTTATCAACCCCGCGATCGGTGATCGTACATGGCCAATTACAGGAAAATACAAAAAAAGAAGTAAAATAAATAAAAAAAAATATTTTATCAAAATACAATATGGTTATCAAATTGTAGGTATTAAAAAGTTGATTTGTAAAAATATATATTTTCAATATATTTAGTGACATTGGTTTCGAGAAATCTTGAAAAAAACCAAAAATGTGTATGTCCCCGTCCCCCGTCCCCCCCTTATCTCCGAAACTGGTAAACCGAAAAAATGACAATTGTAGAAAAATTAAATATTTAAATACATAAATCAGGTAGTAGAAAAAGTATCTATCGCAACGTGTAAAAAATGGATTTGTATCGGAATGTAGCTTCATTCCTCGGGTAAGAAAATCTGCCATTTTATACTCGTCACGAAATATACTATTTTCTACTCCCATACTACAATAAGGTAATAATAACATCAAAAGCAGCATTATTAACCTACATTTTTAGACCGATCTTATTATGTTACATTATAAAACCGCAATGGGTAATGGATGAAATCATTAAAAGTGCTTGAATATTTTTTTGTTGATAGGAATAACCTTCCCCATACGAGGAAAAAAAAACTAAATTTTTTAGGTGGCTTTAATTACATTAAAAATATAAAAACTTTTAAATGATTTCATCCATCACCCATTCTGCGCCGTGATTGGCCAAATTTATTATAACACTGCTAGAGAACCAATCACGTAGGTATGTGACGACGAGTAAAGAAGGCGTGGTTTAAGAAAATGATGCCACACCCTCTTTTCTCGTTCTCGCTTCTGATTGGTTCCCTAGTAGCAAAACGTCAGACGCACTTGGACTTTACAAACGAGTGTTTATTTGTTAGTTGAAAATGTTGTGAATAATGTCACGCAAGACGATATTTTTGATGGCCGTAGTTAAAGTATTGTGTGCAACTAAACACGATTAGACATTAGAATACTCATGCAGTATATTACGAAACGAAACAAGAACTCGTGTCCTAATGTCTCGCATTATGTTACAGTTGCACAAAATACTCTTTTTTTCATAAGTGCGCCTTGTTTCGTCTGCTGAAATTAAAAATCTGAAAATCTGAAATATATACTTTTACTATACTTACTGGCACTGGTTTCGAGAAATCTTTAAAAAACCGCAAATATATGTATCTCCCCCCTTATCTCCAAAACTGGTGGACCAAAAAATATGAAAAAAATCATGGTAATATGTGTTTACGTAAAGAGAGATTACAGGAAAAATAAAGCGGTCGAGAAATTCACGAAAAAAAATGACAAAATTAAATTTATCATCCACAATACGGAACCCTAGGTACGCGAGTCTGACTCGCACTTGACCGGTTTTTTTTTACTTACTATAGTTTATTCAATAGAAAATGATTGTACAGTACACTAAGTTTGTTTATTATGATGTAGGTACCTAGCAGGTATGCATAGTAAGTAGTCGGGTTTTTTTAAGGTGAGGCGCTGCCTACGTTGCCTCCCTACGTTGCCTCCCTACGTTGCCTCCCTACGTTGCCTCCCTACGTTGCCTCCCTACGTTGCCTCCCTACGTTGCCTCCCTTGGAAAACCGCCACTGCTCCTTAATCATCTTCATGTAGAAATGGAGATAAGTACATATTTCAAACGACTGCGCCGTGAGTGATATCGGTTTTTCTGATTTTAAACATTTAATATCTTCAGAGAATGATGTTAGTTAAGATTTTCTTAAGATTTGTATCTCTGCTCATTTAATATCAGCCAAAGTTATTGGCACAAGCTTCAACTTGGCAAAATTGGATCTAAAATATGGTTGGTATCCAATGGAGGATGTTACTTAAGTGTTGTGCGAGGTCGACAGATCGAGGACCATTGATTGACAGCGGTGTTGTTTTGACTTAAGCATGACGGAAGGTTATTGACGTTCGAAGTGCATAGATAAGGCAAAGAAGATGGCGATACAGGCACCGGCACGGTTTAAGAGTCATGAGCAAATTTGGCGGAAGAATGTGCAGAATCCATTTATAGGGGCTGTTTGGAGGACAGAGGGGGGCGCGACGGGAGGGCAGGCGCCGCGCGGTTGTGATTGGTTTGTTAGTCGCTCTCTGTTTGCCGCGTTGTCACCGCATGTCTCCGGGCACAGTACAAACAAAACCTGTAGGGACTTTGGGCCGAATTCACGAGTTAAATACGTACGCGCCACCGTAGCGTTAGGGCTGTGTGTGGCTCACTTATATCATAACTTGGGTTTTTCGAGATACGACTTAACTGTCAATACTCTATGTATTCGTTCATATTTTTGAAGAAAATATCAGGAGCTGCTCATGCATTTTGATAAAATTACTTTTCCATGAAGAAATGAAATAGGTGGTAATGAACTTTATTTTCAGCAGTAAGAATACCACGTAAACATATTTCTGATGCCAATAAATTAAACAACTATTTTACTACGAAAAGGATCCCCCCGTGCACACCAACAACCAGATACCGTCCCACTCCCACCTATATATACTACGTATATATTTTGAGAGAGGCAGAAGGTATAACAACCCATTTCATTTATAATGTTACAAACATATTCAATATAGAAACGACTTTTTTAATAATATTACGAGTATACAGGGTGGAAAAAATTTAAGGGCCCTGGAGGGGAACTACCTTAAATCCTTTAGTTAGCTCATTTTACTGAAAAGAAACATTCCTTTATTTTTTAAAAGCAACAAAATTGCATTCAAGGGTATTCTGAAATTCGCTTGTCTCACCGGGAATCGAACCAACTAAAAGTAAAAAAAATAAACCCTCGCTATTTTATTAAACGAATCGGTAGGATTATTGTTCAGGATAAAATTTGTCTAATAAATATTTGGTCTCACACTCATCTGTTGTACGAGATACCCATGAAATTGAATATTTATTACAAGTTCTTTATTAACAATACCTAGTACTGTTCATTTGTAACAAGTAAATGACACGTTATAATTTTCTTATCTCTCTTACATCCAAGACATCGTATGAAGTACAAGCTTGCTAATGTTTCAATAAGAAAATCGTTAAATGGTGATAATAAATCTATGCACAACACAATTCTTTCTTGCACTAGGAGTACTGACGTAAAGTTTAAAACGGGAACGTATTTTTTTTTGCAACACTTAGCAACCAATTTGAAGTTCGAACGATAACTTTCAACATTTTTCAAAATTCGTTTAAGTATTCGTTCGAATTTCAAATTTTGTTTCGGTTTTCTTTCATTCCGTGCTTTCATTGTGTAATAATGGCGTATCATTATTACTTTACAAGTGAACAGTACTAGGTATTGTTAAAAAAGAACTTTTAATAAATATTCAATTTCATGGGTATCTCGTGCAACAGATGAGTGTAAGACTAAATGTTTATTAAACAGATTTTATCCTGAACAATAACCCTACCAATTCGTATAGTAAAATAGCGAAGGTTTATTTTTTTATTTTTACGTTGTTCAGTTCCCGGGTGAGACAAGCAAATTTTAGAAGATCTTTGAATGCAGTTTTGTTTCTTTTAAAAAATAAAGGAATGTTTCCTTTCAGTAAAATGAGCTAACTAAAGGATTTAAGGTAGTTCTCCTCCAGGGCCCTTAAATTTTTTCCACCCTGTATAGGTAGATAGTCGGGACGGACGGACGTGTCAAAATTGCTCCGCAAAACCTTTGTGTGAACGAGCCCCGGGCGCGTGGCCACAACATCTGGGGATCTAAAAAGGCCGACTTGGGTGAATCATAAAATGATTTGAAAGTAGGATGGAGTCAGAATTATTTCACGCGTGCAAAAGAGACTGCATTAAAACGGAATCATAATATGATAAATCATCTAAAGTGGCCTTTTTAGAGGACCTGGTGTTGCTATACAGACTAGCCTTTCGCTCGCGGCTCCGCCCGTGATTATTCAATCTTTGCCCCGTTTTTGGCTTGGTGTTTTTTTTATCAACTCTTATAGCCTCATACTGTAATAGAGTCATTACGATGATAAAGAAAGCGCATCCAAATCCGTTAAGTGGTTCTAAATTTAAAACGGAACAGACGGACAGAGACAGAAGAGACAAAAATTTTAGTTTTGGCCTCAGTACAAAACTATTTACTAAAAACTCATTAAATTTTAAATTTTGCAAAAACTTTCAATGTACAGACAGACATGACTTTTTTCTACTATAGATGATTGTTTACGTAATGATTGCCCACGGTAACTTCCTCCACATTTACTCTGACCCATTCCAGCAAATTCTGTATAGTGACATTTTTCATTCTTACCTTTGGAAATCTCTCATTTCTTGTTTTCGGGATGAATTAAGAAACCCAAAAACAACAATATCTCTGTGACATTGTGACCAGGCCGGCACTGAGTTCACAACCTGTCGCGTCCTATCGCCTTGCAGCGGTGCTTGCTAACGTCCTATCGCCTTGCAGCGGTGCTTGCTAACGTCCTATCGCCTTGCAGCGGTGCTTGCTAACGTCCTATCGCCTTGCAGCGGTGCTTGCTAACGTCCTATCGCCTTGCAGCGGTGCTTGCTAACGTCCTATCGCCTTGCAGCGGTGCTTGCTAACGTCCTATCGCCTTGCAGCGGTGCTTGCTAACGTCCTATCGCCTTGCAGCGGTGCTTGCTAACGTCTTTGCGAAAATAAATTTAAGGGGATGTAAGATGACCAGTGGCGTGCACAGAACTTTTTGCTGGAAAAGCAAACAATTGGTCAAGAACACCATTAAAAAAATATAAAAAAATGTAAATATCACTTTGAAAAAAAAAAGTTTGTATAGGAAATTTCCACTCTGGGGTAGACATTGTCTACGCTGGCGTCATACAAATTATTTTTTTTCAAAGTGATATTTAAATTTTTTCATCTTTTTTTTATTGTTGTTCTTGACCAATTGTTTGCTTTTCCAGCAAAAAGTTCTGTGCACGCCACTGAAGATGACGATCTTCACGTTTTAGAGGGGGTGAAGTAGGGGAACGATGCGAGGAGCTCCGCCCGTAGCGGAACGCCCTAGCTCGCTCTCGCCCAGCGCGTGGCCTTATTCTGAAGCCATCCGTATTCTGGTCAACACTACTGCAATAAATGTTTTACGATTTCGTATTCGATTTTCAAAATATACATTTTATTAATGAATAATATGACTTACAACGCATAATAGTACATTGTTCACCGAGGGAAGAAAGGGGAAGATTCCTCAATACACACGGGTTGGGAATCGCACTTTCTCCCGAGTGATACATTGTTCAGGGATGCAGTCGTTATGAAAACACGATTTCACTTAATTTGTTTTATTTTGTTGGAATACACGCCCAGTGTTCGCGGGTTTTAATTGTGTACTAAAATCTAAAAGAGCGGCGACGTGCGCCACAAAGGTGTTCGGTTACACCGAACATATTCCCGGGGGGCAAAGGGTCCAGCACCAAGACTCCAATTATACAGTATATGGCGGTATAGTGGTGGAAGTCATGATACGAGGTTCTACCTTCATTCTCATAGGCCAATTCCTGTTTCAAAAGTTTTATTTTTGTTTCTATCTCTTTCGTCAGCCGTGTGGTTTCTATTTCTGTCTCATTATCAACTTCGTTGTCCTTCGCTATGGTAAAGTTGAATATGTCATTTATGGATGTCAGGGGTATTGTGTTAATCTCATACGCTACATTGATCCGGCTTTGATAGTTTTTATGTCCATAAATCGTTAGTTGATCATTTTTCATTACACAGTCGTCTTCCAGCGCTATGACATTTGCGCGCGTCAGCTGATTCATTGTAACGCGATTATTGCATATAATTCGAAGCTGGCATAACTCGCAGCAAAAATGAAGATATGTATTTGTTCGCGCCAAACTCACCTACTTGTTGTTGCACTCGGATTTGCTTGTGGCACAATTTTTATGTTTATCTTGAATGCACAGATTTTTGTCAGACTTCATCTGGTATATAGGGTGCTGGGGGTTACACATATAAGTAGAACTATATACTGAGATGCATTTTTGTATGTTTTCTTCGGATAGGGGTAAGTAGTTATCTTTTTGTAGGTTTATCCCCACGTATTTGGATACCGGACTGACTGTTATAACATCTTCTCCGTATTGTATAGGGATGGGGATGACGTGGTACAAGTCGTATGCTTCTCGGCTGACTAGTGGTATTCTTATCTCGAAAATGAAGTACTCATCTGTCATCCTAGCACGAATTTTCATAAGCTTGTACATTGTTCGGTAGTCTTCGTAGATATTTAATATAGGTAATGTTATGTCCGCCGTCAAAAGTCCATTTATTTTGTTGAGTTGTTCTTGCAGCTGTTGTGGAGTCAGCAAATGTAGGTTGTACTGTCCTTGATAGATATCCGTGATTGTATCGAGCAACATGTTTTGGATGTTTTTTAGGTTTTGTAGTATACTGTTTGCGGATATTGCTGTCAATGCAAAATCTTGTACATTGTTCATTTCATTTACCTTCTTCTCAACTGTGTTCACCGCCTCATCCAATTTGTTAAAATGTTTGTTTACTATTTTATGTTGTTTACTCATCATTTGTTCTGTTCTCTTTACAAAGTTGTATTCGGATTCCACTATTGAAGTTTGATTAATCCACAGATTTTTGAGATGTGCCTCATTATGTTTTATCAATTCAATATCTTGAGTATACTGTTCTGCGAATCGCTGGTCTAATACTCCGAACAGGCTATTGGCGAGATAGCCCACTCCAAAAATAACTCCCTTACAGTTTTCTCTCTTTATTTTTAGTAGTTGAGCAGCTCGTTCGGAGATTATCGAAATTTGGCTACCAACATCCACTAAACTTCTCATGTAGTGAAAGGTGCCATTTGAACCTTTCACCCTTATCATCGCAGTTGACAGCAAAACTTCTGTAGGTTCACTTTCTCCCCGTTGTTGCATCGAGTGGCCTCGCTGTTGTATTTCATCTTGTGTTGACATTGTTATACTGGACATTGAAGTTGGCTTATTGAATACATCGTGCATTAAGGTGTTATGTTTTTTGTTGCATTTGCGACATGAATGTTTGGATTTGCATTCATTGCCGTGGTGGGTAAAAAGACAATTTATGCAAACTTGCAATTCTTTTACTGTCTTTAGCCGTTGCTCGTCCGACAGTTCTAAAAATTTTCTGCAATTATACAGGCCGTGTTCGAAATTGCAGAGTGGACATTTTACTGTTGTCACGTTGAATGTTGATGTCGAAACTGGTTTATAATTACCGCTGTTTCCTTTATTCCAGTTACTGTTTCCGCTAAGAAATTTTCTGAAAGTAGTTGGTTTTTCAAAACGGGGATTTGTTAGTTGTTGCCCAAAATGTTGTTGCGGTTTTACCTCATGTTTTCGATGCGATATTTCTAATACGGTAAATTTCATTTCCAAATATTCAAGGAAGTCTTTTAGGACCGGTAGTTCTCGGCGGTCCTTTAGTGACTCAATATACTCTGAGTGGCTGTCAGAGTCTAGCTTCTGGTCTAAGATGTGTACAAGCAGTGGATCCCACGTACTTATGTCCACCCCTAAGTTCTTGATGGCATTAAGGCTCTCCTGGGTTACGTCATGCATACGTTTGATTTGTTGCAGTGTTTGCTGTTTCATAGTAGGCAATTCCAAAAAGGTGTTAATATGCGCTGAAAATATATTCCTTTTGTTATTGTAACGGCGATTGAGAATGTCCCAGCACACCGTGTAGTTTTCAGAGCTGATAGGTAAATGCTGTATAAGTTTTTCAGCCTCGCCACGCACTTTGCTCTTCAAAAATTGCATTTTTTGCGCTCCCGATAACGACATGTTGTTGTGGATAGCTTCAGAAAAAAGATCCTTGAAGGATACCCACTGGTTGTAGTTCCCGCCGAATGTTGGTACCTCTAGTTTTGGTGTAGTCTTCTCTCGATGTTTCTCGGACCACATCCTTGAGTTTATAGCTTTTTTAATGTTGTTGTATTTTGTTTCGCACCTGTTATATAACTCCTCTGACTCTTCTCGTTCTAGATCTTCCAATTCACTCTCCAGCTCCCAATGCAATGAATCGATCGCTTTCCATCTTGACTCCAATGTTTTTAACGTGTCTTCATGCTCCCATCTCTCTGTTATATTGTCAATGTTTATGTTTTTTAATGTTCGTTCAAAAGCCTTGTAGTTACCCGATTGTTTCCGTGATTTTTCCTCCAAACTGTTACTCATCTCTGCGGGCCATCTTGAAAAAATATCCCTTGCCATTCCCTTCTGCTTGTCTGAAGTTTCCCCTTGGGTCTTCACTGCGTGTTCAATTTGACCTGACTCATCGTATTGCCTGATGTAGTCACAGGCTTCTTTGTAGAACTGTTTCATGTCTTCGTAGTAATTTCCAGTGAAGTAAACATTTGAATGATCTTCGTACTGATTCAAGATGAGATGATTGGCTTTGAAGTCACTAATCAGCTCGCCCAACTCCTTCAGTCTCCGTGCCGCAATGGCCTTCCTGCGCTGAGCGTTCTCCTTTTTGAAGCTACTAACTAGTGTCTGTATACTAGTATGTATTTCTGCCTGTTTCTCCAAAAGATTCTCCATCTTCGCTCTTGTTTATGTTTATAACTGTATGTTTATGTTGACTGCACCTCTGATGATGTTGCGTTGATTCCGCTGCGATACCTCTGGCAAGCTCTGGGTGTGATTGAAGCCCCTTCTCAATTAACTGGTGATTTCCGCTTGTGGAAGGCCAGCAAACCGATAGCTAACACACCGGAAACCCACCAAAGTACCACAGTGGCTCGAAGGACCAGTGTTCAGGGATGCAGTTGTTATGAAAACACGATTTCACTTAATTTATTTTATTTTGTTGGAATACACGCCCAGTGTTCGCGGGTTTTAATTGTGTACTAAAATCTAAAAGAGCGGCGGCGTGCGCCACAAAGGTGTTCGGTTACACCGAACAACATAGTGCTTTATACTACACCTGCGAGGAAATAGTATAATTTTACTTTTAATCAAGATACAATAAAATAAACCGACTGACTCGCGTGCGATTGTCACTTTTTATGTCCTTATTTTTTATTATGTACAGGAAAAGCAAATGGCCAGTATCATTTTTCGAGTTTTATGTACGAGTTCGCAAAATAATACTGGCCACTTGGCCACTTGCTCATTCAATGTGTTATTTAAAAAAAAACAGCACGTTAACAATGGATTTGCATATACTTTTTCTGCCCGCTCAAGCACGTTAACAATGAATTTTCATACACTTTTTCCGCCCGCATATTTGTATGACAGTAATGGCGTATTTTCTGCATCGTTTTCAAAAAAGTAAGAAGGTACTTTCCGAGCAGGTGTAGTATAAAACATTTAATAAAAAAATGTTATAATATTATTGAACACCCAGTAAAATCAGTAGAAAAGAAACTAATAAATACTTAAAACTGTTAAAATTATATTTTGGAGATGAAAATAAATATAAACAAGGAAAAGTCAATTTTTGATAGAACAACACAAAAGTCTCACAGACAATCTAAAAAATATAAAAACAAAGATAATTACTATTGTGCCAGCAAAGATTATATACATATAACAAAACTATTTCAACACTCGCCCTTAATCAAAATGGCACAATAATGCTAACTATACTATAATAAATAACAGCATATTAATAAATGCGAATTACATTAAAAGTTATAAACTCTATTTGTAATGTACAGGCATGGTAAGTTTCAAAATCCCATTAACATACCCATAACGCATTTCACATGTTTATATTTTGGTAAGCCTTTTGTTAAAATATCAGCTATCATATCGTTAGTTGACAGGTAGGACAATGATATTTTATTTTCCTCCACCAACTCCCGTATGTAGTGATATCGGACGTCAATATGTTTCGTCCTATTATGATGAACAGGGTTAGCCGCCAACTTTTGTGCACTCTGATTGTCATTAAAAAGTGGAACGCAACTTTGACTTACCCCAAACTCCGCCAGCAATCTTTGGATGTAAACTGCCTCTTTTGAAGCGGATGACAGAGCCATATATTCGGCCTCTGTCGACGAGAGTGCAACGGTAGGTTGCTTCTTACACTCCCATGAAATTGGCGCATCGGATAACTTAAATACATATCCCGTATAAGATCTCCTATCTGGTCCATTCGCCCAATCAGCATCCACGTAGCCGCATAATTTCATATTACCAGTATTTTTAAAAGTTAAGCTATAATCTATTGTACCTGTTTGATAAAGACGCTCGTTGCTACCACAAATTGTAGCTTAAAAAAAAGTGGTAATACTGACTAGTGACGGGCATCGGCGTCACTGGTGCGAGGGTTCCATAACCACGCTCAGACACCACTAATTGTATGCTAAAGGGCGATATCAGTAGCTGGAACAGGGGCCCATAAGCTGTCCCAGATTCATAGTCTACAAATATCTTATATTTTGATGTCCTACCAGACAATTGCATGATGACCTCATCAGGTAGTCCTCGCACGAAATCCTTTCACGATGACTCCAAGGCGCTCCGGTGCTGTGACACGCTGCTCACCTTCACGATGAATCTAAACACGACCCTCCTACCCCTGGATGCATCCAAACCCAGAAGAAATGATAATTGACAAGTCCACTTGTCGGAAGCCGCGTGGACACAGGTTATGTCACACACACACAGGAAATTCACTCAAAATGGTCTTCACACCAAAATATCGTCAGCCCTTGACTGAATAATGTTTCTTACGATGTCCACATCGATTTCTTTACTTATTTACCATTAATTTCACATTTTATAAAATCGACCGCGATCTATACCAAATGTCGACGTCCCTCGTCTTTTTGACAGCTCCAAGTCCATAGACAAAATATATAGACCATTGTCGGATACGTTCCGAAATATACATTTTATTCTAAACAGTCCCCCGCTCTGGGCTGAGCAATCAGACCACTAGCTCATACAACCGGGAGACGGGAGAGAGTTGTCATGGCTCGTCACAAAATCGAACCTTCGACCAACACCTCTGCGACGCGTGGAGTTCCGTCTCCGCCAAAAAACAACTTTAATATACGGCCCCGGCGCCAAAACAAGGATAGCAAGTTCACATCCTTCAAAAGAGTTAAATTTCCTTCCCTAGGATGCTCAGTCCTGTCTGACCACAGAGAGGACGAGAGTTGAGGACCGCTTCCACTTTACAATATACAGTGGCAAGCTCCTCAAAAATTAGACAGTTTCCCCAATAACGCAGCGGAGGTGGGTCTTCGCCGTCTTGACGGCAGCTTCAAAAAATTCCCTCCCCAGTGAGGGCAATTTGGGGGACTGTACCGCCAAGTTACCCCTTTCCGGGCGAAGATTTAACTTAAACTAGCATAGTTATTTACAAAACAAAAAATAACAACATCATTAGCAGTACCTCTGTAGATTGTGCCATTGTCAGAACGAATAAGTGAAGGTAAACCCCTACGCGACACGAAACGATCCAACGCGGCGACGAAGGCCTCCGTAGTCAAAGCTGACACCACTGCCAAGTGAACGGCCTTGGTGGCCAAGCACACAAATACACAAGGTATGCTTTCACAACCCGAGCGTTGCGATTGCTGAAAACCCCCGTGCGCATTACGTATGTGTCAATCCGACACCAACAGATTTACCAAAGGTCCGTCTTGGGTCAAAGGATGAAGACTTCCGTATGGCAGGTCAGCTCTCCAAATTCAGCCTCCAAAACGCAAAAGTCCTTCATAATCTGTGAAAGGATTCAAACGAGCAACCGCTCACTTCAGCCTGGCGTGATCCTCGCGCAGAACTCGAAGTCTAAACTTGATGAGGTCCGCCTGAAGTACACGAACCCAGTGTACCAATGCGCTCCAACGCTCCTCTGCACTCACGGCTGGGGACAAAATATATGAATATCATTGACTGGTTGGTATTTCAACATAATACCACCATCATATTGGGATCCTCCAAATCTGCAAACAGTCTATGTTTGTTTGAAAGCCATTTCCTAAGTTCGAACATAATAATCCAAGTATCGAATCAAATATCGAATATCCAAAATTGTGGATACCTCCACCAAAAAACCAAATAGGATCCATCCTAACAAATCCGAGCCCAGGAGAACATCGACTGGGCCGGATGACAAAACGTGGGTCTGCCAGATGCAGACCTGACGTGCATGATATTATGGACGGAGGAAGGTCCAAAGAAGGCTGCCAGCCGACAATATTGTCTATAACCATGGCTGCAGCCGCTGATTCAACTCCAGTCCACCAATACCTAAGAGCGGCACCGACGAAACCTCCAGGTTCAAAACCAATCGGTGCGCCACTTGACTTTCCGAGTCGAGGAGGGCCCTTACCCTAACTCAATCCCCCCTGGGGCCCTAGACGCGAGCCACCGTCCGCGGTTCCGTACTCATGGCTTGAACAAGCTAGTTACAGGCTACCCCACCTGTGGAGTGCAGGACCAGTCCACTGGCAATAATACGGCTGGCGCGTGCACATCCCCACCATGGGGGGAGCGTAGCCTCCAACTCTCCCTGAGTACGGCGGGTGGTACTCTAACCGCGGGTACTCACGGTACGGCGGTGAGTAACCCCGTGACTCCGTCTGAACACGGTGCTCCATGCCAGCTGGCACCAAAACCGGCGCGGGGAGGGGGGGCCTAGCCCTTGTCAATTCCAATTGGCCCCCGCCCGTAGGGGCCCAATTCACTACATGGCCATATGTGTGATAGCCCGTAGGCAAGCCCCCTACGGGTCCACGCGCAAATACATGACTCACCTCCTGGTGAGGGGGCGCGCCTCGCGCCGCAGTCCTCCGTTCCGACGGAGGGGAGCTCTGCCCGACAGCATGCCTTCCCTGGACCAAGGGGGGGGAAGTTCTCCCTGACGCACCCCCGTTGTCCAAGGGGGGGGGAGTTCTCCCTGAAGCACCCCCGCCCGTAGGGCTCCGTCGCTGCGGGACCGGTGAAGCCGCTTCAGATCTGTTGGCACACAACAATAAATGGTGAGGCCCCTCACAAACACTGCAACGTCGTGGCTCGGGACAATTACGTTCAAAATGATTGCCCAAGCAACCGAAACACAGGCCCTTACGCTTCACTATGCGTCGCCGCTCGGTGACGTGCAGGTTTCACCACTGCTGACATCTCAGCAGGTCATGCCCCGTATGGCCACACTGTAAACAGGTCGATGACCTCTCGACCACGGCGACCCCCGCCAAACGCGCAATATCGCGTCCCCGCGACTGCTGCGGTTGTCTGGGCTCCCCACATTCCGATGAGCCAGCAGACGAAAATGATTGCGCCCCAGATGGCGCCAAGTCCGCTTGTGATGTTTCTGCTACCCTAGCTTCATATTCAAGAAACGTCATTAAGTCCGTAAATTTAGGCACAGTGCTGCCATCTTTTTCTGCGGACACCCGCTCAAAACGTGACCTCACGTCATTAGGCAACCTACCTAAAATAATGTGAACGAGTAAAAACGACCACTCGTCCACCGGTAAACCTAAAGTTCTAAGGGCATTACACGCCACGGTGACCGGAGTCAGCAACTGCAACCTTAGTTGAGTCCGGTCAGTTACCCTAGGTAACGTCAACAATTGAGACGCATGCGCATCCGCCAGTAAACGCATGTTCTGATATCTATCATTTAATATGCCCCACGCTATATCATAATGATCATCCTCCACCCTGAGGTGCTGGATGAGCGACCTTGCTTCGCCCTCCAATGTTGACATCAAATATGCCATCTTTTGCCCCTTTGATAAATCTACCCTAGAATCTACTAATGACGTAAACATATTTTTAAAAGAAACCCATTCTTGAATTTTCCCATTAAATTTATTCAGTTCTAAACTAGCCAAACTACTAGACACGCCATCTACCGGTTGAGGCGTGACAACTACAGGACCTCCTGAATTTTGCCTCTTTAATTCAGTAACATTATTCGACGTTATAACCAGCGTCTTACCAGTGGCGCCATCTATTGGTCTAGGTGTGCTAACAACCGGGCCGCCCGATTGTCGCTTCCTGATCATGGAGGCCGCCTCCGTAATATCATCATAAATTCCCATTATCTGAGCTAAATCCGTAACATACCCGTCCATAGGCTCATCCATTTCCTCCAGTGCTGCCACAGCCGCCTCTGCATCAGCCAGCCGCTGATGCATCCGCTCGGCTCTCTCCAGGATTGCATTGTCGCGATCCGAACGAGAAAGCAATCCCTGGACGGTCGTAAACCAGCGGAGCTCCTTCGCAAACGCAGCCTTGTGAGACTTGGACATCTTGCCGCAATGAACCGGGAAATGTATAAATAAAAACTATTTAGCAAACACCCTGACACGGCACAAAATACAGAAGCACTGCTCAATAGATACCCTACCTATAAATAGAATTTAATTAGCAAAATTAATTCCCAATTACCAATGTATGTACTGTCCGACAATACTAAACAAACAAATAGGTTCCTACCTAATTCCAGAATTTAATTATCAAATGTAATTCCCAATTACAACAATGTAGGTACTGTATCAGTAATACAAAACAAACAAATAGGTTCCTACCTAATTCTATCATTTAATTATCAAATGTAAATTATATTTGGTGTATACAATACACACAAACCCGAATGCACATTCCACTATGCAACTGTATACATACTTGTAAGTACATAAATTCAAGCCAAGATAACCGTATATTAGCTAACAAGTTGATTTCCAATCTATAATATAAACCGTTATAAGATATAATGTTATTGGAGTACAAGAACAGCTGATATGTACTAAATTAACAATTTATATTGATATTACCGAACCCTTCGAATCAATTATCTACTCAAAGCACTAAACAAATTCAATATAATTGTTACATCAATAACATGTACATTACAACCATGTAAAAGCCTAGCTATGTTAACAGTTCAATGACACTGGGGCCGCCCAGTTCCGCTGTTTATATGTATATAAACCAAAGTTGGGATTAACCACGGTCTAGCTACCAGAAAATTGTTTGATAAAGACGCTCGTTGCTACCACAAATTGTAGCTTAAAAAAAAAGTGGTAATACTGACTAGTGACGGGCATCGGCGTCACTGGTGCGAGGGTTCCATAACCACGCTCAGACACCACTAATTGTATGCTAAAGGGCGATATCAGTAGCTGGAACAGGGGCCCATAAGCTGTCCCAGATTCATTGTCTACAAATATCTTATATTCTACAAAATATAATACAAAATGTCCTACCAGACAATTGCATGATGACCTCATCAGGTAGTCCTCGCACGAAATCCTTTCACGATGACTCCAAGGCGCTCCGGTGCTGTGACACGCTGCTCACCTTCACGATGAATCTAAACACGACCCTCCTACCCCTGGATGCATCCAAACCCAGAAGAAATGATAATTGACAAGTCCACTTGTCGGAAGCCGCGTGGACACAGGTTATGTCACACACACACAGGAAATTCACTCAAAATGGTCTTCACACCAAAATATCGTCAGCCCTTGACTGAATAATGTTTCTTACGATGTCCACATCGATTTCTTTACTTATTTACCATTAATTTCACATTTTATAAAATCGACCGCGATCTATACCAAATGTTGACGTCCCTCGTCTTTTTGACAGCTCCAAGTCCATAGACAAAATATATAGACCATTGTCGGATACGTTCCGAAATATACATTTTATTCTAAACAGTACCTTTTAAATACCGCAGTACGCGTTTCGCTGCCTCCCAATGTACCATTGTTGGTATCCTATTAAATTGACTGAGGAAGCTTGTCGCAAAAGCTATGTCTGGCCTGGTGTTTACAGCTATGTACATTAAACAGCCGATTAAATTTTGATATGGAATATCAGCAATCTCCTGTTGGTCCTGTGTATGCAGATCTATCCCTGGCTCAATAGGAGTTGCAACAGTCTTGCAGTCTTCCATATCGAAGCGTTTCAATGTTTCTAATATGTATCGCTTCTGATTGACTACAATCTTTCCATCATCCCTTGTCACATTGAGTCCTAGGCAGTAACTAAGCTCACCTAAATCCTTAACTCCAAAATGTTCCTTCAGACTCTCCATCAGATGAGTCAAATCTGACTGATCTTTATAAAATACGACCAAATCATCGACATAAACCGCTAAAATAAGAACAGTCTTTCCTTTAATCTTTTTCAAGTAAATGCAGGGTTCGTTCTTAGACCTATTATAACCTTTATTTACAAGTACTTGATGAAGTCGCTTATTCCAAGCTCGTGCCGCCTGTTTGAGCCCATACAACGATTTATTTAACCAGCATACCTTGGAAGATTCCGTGCCTTCTTTTACGAAACCTTGAGGTTGTTTCATAAACACTTCTTCCTCCAAATCTCCGTGAAGAAATGCTGTATCGATGTCTAAATGATGCATTTTCAAATCGAGCTCAGCAGCTAATGCAATCAGGGTTCTCAAAGAAGAATTACGTACCACTGGGGAAAAAGTCTCTTCATAATCAATGCCATAACTTTGATTAAAACCTTTTGCCACTAAACGCGCTTTGTATCTACACAAATTACCTTCAGAATCACGCTTTAGTTTGTACACCCACTTACAAGGTATAACCTTGTGTGATCCCTTGTCAACCAAAGTCCACGTTTTATTATTCATCAATGATTGGTACTCTTCTTTCATAGCTTGAATCCATTGCTCTTTATCTGGCCTACTGATAGCTTCTTCATACGACTGTGGTTCATCGTCCATCTCTGAAGAAGTAATATACTTACTTACTTACTATACTTACTTCCTTTCTGTTCCTCAAATTGTATTTTCTTTCGGTACCTTTTTCCTCTTCTACTACAGGATCAGGGTCAGAAACTTTAGACGGACCAGGAATAGGTTCAGGATCGGGATCATTAGATGGTTGAGGCTCCACATTAGGTTCAGGATCGGGATCATTAGATGGTTGAGGCTCCACACACACCCTCTCCTCCGTGATCGACAAGAGCGGTTGATCCAACGTCTGAAAATTATCAGATATTAGGAACAGATCAACACCATTTCCTTGCTCTCCTTCAATCTTGGACTTGGAAAAATTATCTTCCATGAACACTACATCTCGAGCCTTCACCATCTTCCTAATATTGGCAGTGTCCCTAAAACGATAAGATTTATCATGAGCACAATAGCCTACAAATATATACCTTTTGGATTTAGCATCTAGCTTCTTACGTTCACAGTCTGGAACACGCACGTAAGCCAGACAACCAAAAACTCTAAGATTCGAAAGGTTTGGCTTATCACCATACCAAAACTCAAAAGGTGTAGAGTTCTTCAAAGCTCTATGAGGACATCTATTTTTCAGATAAACAGCTGTTCTGAAAGATTCCTCCCAGAAAGTTTTCGGTAACTTAGACTCTTGCAGCATACAGCGGGCTTTCTCCACAATGGAGCGATTGGTCCGCTCTGCAATGCCATTTTGTTGAGGACAGTGAGGAACAGTAGTTTGGTGTTGAATGCCATGTGAAACTAGATAAGACATAAACTCACCATTTACGTACTCAGTTCCATTGTCAGTCCGCAAACATTTAATTTTACACGAAGTTTCTCTTCCAACCTGAGCTTGAAACTCAATGAACTTCTTTTTTACCTCTGTCTTCGACTTAATAAAGTAAACGAATATCATTCGAGAATAGTCATCTACGAATATCAACATATACTTGTTACCTTCTAGCGAAGTCACATTATAAGGTCCGCTCAAGTCCGAGTGAATGACTTGTAGCTTTTCTGTACATTTTTGATGCTCAATCGATTTAAAAGGTTTCCTATTTTGCTTTCCTTCTAAACATGATATACAAGGGTCCTTATCTAAAGTGGAAAAGTTTATACCTGTAGCTTTCCCCTTCCGTAGTTGATCTAATCCAATCCGACATAGGTGTCCCAATCTACGATGCCAAATGTCAGAACCAGATCCTGATACATCTTTTGTTACCAAGGTTTGTTCTACTTTACGCGCCTTGCTGCGGTCTAATTTATAGAGCCCATCAGTGTCATGAAAAGTTCCGTGACAAACAGGTTCACCTGAAATTTTGACCTGACCATACATTGCACAACCATTCGTATCAAACACTACAGTTTTGCCCTTTTGTACCGCACTTCGTACAGACAACAAATTGGTGCCTAAATTTGGAACATAAAGCACATTTCCAATTGTGTTAATATACGTATTGTCCTCAAGTTTAACATCACCGACGCCAGTACATTCAAGTGTCGTATTATCAGCCAACGTAATATCCTTAGAGCCTTTTTTCTGAAAGTTAGTGAGCCAGTCCCTGTTACACGTCATGTGTGCCGAAGCTCCAGAGTCGATGTACCAGTGTTCACGATTTAGTTTGTTACTGGCACCCATTGCACTCAGAACGGAAGAAGTGTTTGATTTATTGGGACAATCAGGGCGCTTGTGCCCTGGCTCTCTGCAGTGATAACATATTATTTCACGACTTTTCTTAGCTTTATTTACCTTATTTTCAAAGCTTTTACTCGAACTGGCTAAAAGCATTTCTTGAACGTCACTCTGCTTTGACATTTCATTTAATAACCTCGTTTTGACGAGTTCTGACGTAATTTCAATGTTTGAATTTTCAAGCGCCATAACTAATGGATCGTACTCTTTGGACAAACCTCCAAGTAGTATTGCTGCAATAGAGGCATCTTCGACCTTCTTGCCGATATCAGCCAAATCCTGAGCAGTATTCAAAACAGCACTTATATATTCCTCAATTGTAGAGAAATCTACCAGCTGGTACCGATAAAGCTTCCTCTCTAAAGACAGCCTTCTGCCCATGCCTTTGTCTTCATAAGCTTTTGCCAGTGCATCCCATACTTCTTTCGCAGTATTCAAGTTCCGCGCATGGGTGACCGCTCCGCCATCCAATGAAAGACAAATCGCCGTTAACGCTCTGAGATCCTTCTCCTTTTTAACATTTTCCGGAGTCGTGTCGCCATTTTCATATCCAATGACAGCATTCCAAATGTGGTTGTGCATCAAATAATATTTCATCTTGAACTTCCATAAAGGATAACCATCTTTGCATGTTAGATTCCTTATATTGGAACATGATATAGATGCACCACATTGACTCCCAACAGTTCCTTCTCCATCACCACGACTGTTATTTGGTGAATTAGTGCTCGGCATACTGAAAATACTTTCACTCAGTTTCAATAAAAATTATCGCCCATAACCTGTTATAATATTATTGAACACCCAGTAGAATCAGTAGAAAAGAAACTAATAAATACTTAAAACTGTTAAAATTATATTTTGGAGATGAAAATAAATATAAACAAGGAAAAGTCAATTTTTGATAGAACAACACAAAAGTCTCACAGACAATCTAAAAAATATAAAAACAAAGATATTTACTATTGTGCCAGTAAAGATTATATACATATAACAAAACTATTTCAACAAAAAAAAATGTAAACAACCTAACCTTTGCTGAGTTACATTACGATAGCGAGCGATTAATATGTCTGTCCTTATCTCTCGCACGCAATAATGACAGTTGGTCGACGATAAGCGCTGTCGTTGTGTGATTCGTGGTACAGGAAAGCGGTCGGTGCTGCAGATGTAAACATTTGGTCCGCACATCGACACCGACATGTTCATGCTGGATGCGCTGGAAGTGATACGTACGTACGGCTTCGTTTCCGTATTTGTTTAGTTTTTTGTTGTTATTAATTCGTTATTTTAGTTTTTCTTGTGGATCACGTCGTAAAAGTAGAGAACACTTTTTACAGCAAAAATTGACAATATGATTGATAAATAATAATACAGCAGATAGTTTTGTAATGAATACGATTGTTTTTTTTTTTTAATCCAGTTTCCCCCGATTTTAATTTTTCAGGGACCTTGTTTTTTTACGACTGATTCGAACTCTTCTGACGAATCATCTTCATCTAATACAGACGTCAACGATTAGAATATAACATTTTAAATGTGTATATAATGTTTTCTTAAAATAAAAATGTTATGAACCCCTGAAAGCTTGTTTACACTCTTTATCTCGTCTCGTTGGCCTTACTTTAATATATAACATACATAATTGAAACATAAGATACAAGGTGAAATTTAATCAACCGCCTGAATTCATACTGGAGACTCGGCTAGTAATCAGGAACGAGGTTCTGAACCACATTCTTGGAAATCGTAAAAAAATGTTTTCCTCCCATTCACACTGGACTACTTAGTTCAATTACGAATCATAGTATAGGAGCAAACAAATTTTTTTTTCGAATTTCACCTTACTGGTCGTTAAAAATTGTTCCTGATTACTAACCGAGTCTCCAGTATGAATTCAGGCGGTTGATTAAATTTCACCTTATTAACTGATCTAACTACAATTTTTTTTCTAGAATCGTTAAAAAAGTGGTAGCCTTTCCAATTTTATTTCCTCTTGTTGTTTTGAAAGAAATATGTACTCAAACATTCTACATATTTCCTGTACAGGGATGTAACGCAAAAAAAAATTAATGTTAGTGCATTTCTTTTAAAATAACGAAAGACAAATACTATTTAGTATATGAATAAGGTTACTACAACATTGCTTTCCTACTCGTAACGCCCAGCTTTACGCGTATTTTGAAAAAAACGGGACAAGTAGCGATACCGGACTCGATAGCCAAGTATGGTGACGTCAGTCCCGTATTATACTGAACGTATACCCACCCTACCTATACCATATAATAAAGTAGGTACTCTGTGGAATAGCCACAGCCCAGGGGGGGGGGAGGGGGTCGCAGCTGTGGCTTCAATGTGCGTATAATTGACAATTTCAATCTTCCCCCTCACTTGACAACACCCTGAGATGTTTTCACATCGATCGCAGCAAGGATCTTGTTCATACGAGTAACTCGCTTTTTTAGGTTTCCGTACCCAATGGGTGCCAAACGGGACCCTGGTACCGGAGTAATAGTTACTTAATATTTTTTACTATTACTACGATAAGGCTCAGCTTGTCTGTCTGTCTGTCTGTTTGTCCGTCCGTCTGTCCTTTTATCATAGGGGACCGTCGGGGTTAGAACGCTGGCCTCTCAATCTTGAATGCTGTTAATGTTTGTAAAAAGGCGTATAGGAATTGGCATCTTCTTTTATTCGTCAATATTTACGATTCGAAAACCGTTTCGAGGAATAGCTCTCCTTAACCGTTTCTGGTATACAGATATCAAATAAGCGAGCTTATCCTTTATTAAATGAAAAAAAAGTGATATCTTCCATTCGATCTTCAGTGACGTCATCATCACACATTTCAATACGAAAAAAAATATTTTTTGAACGCATCTATAAGTCTGACAAGGATTTGTATGTTGCTTATAAGGCTCAGAATAAGGATTCCTTATTCTGAGTTATAAGGTAACCGTCGACAATGTCAGCATCGAAGTTGTTCAAAAATATTTTTACCTGGGGCAATTATCCAGCTGTGTAAAAACAACTTCGACTCCGAGGCTGACAGAAGAATATGCTTGAGTTGGGCAGCATTCGGGAAGTTGCGTCACATATTTACGTTGCCAATACCGCAGTGCTTAGAGGCTAAAGCGTCCTTCCAGTGATGAGATGACGTACGACGCTGAGATGTGGTCTCTTACCAAAGGCTTGATCCGTCGATTTAAGGTCGCTCAACGAATTATGGAGCGGGCTATGCTTGGGATATCTCTGATGGATAAAATCCGAAACGAAGATATCCGTCAGAGATCGAAGGTGACCGACATAGCCTGCCAAATCAGTAAGTTGAAGTGGCAGTGGACTGGCCATATCTGTCGCCGAAGTGATAATCGTTGGGGCCGTAAGGCAATGGAATGGAGACCACGTACAGCAAAGCGCAGCGTAGGCCACCCTCGTGCTCGCTGGACTGACGATCTGAAGAACGTTGCGGGTGGCGGCTGGATGAGGATGACTATGAGGACCGCCAAGAGTGGCGTTATATTGGGGAGGCCTTTGTCCAGCAGTGGACGAATACGGGCTGATGGATGGATAGATATACAGCATTGGCCCTACTTGCTATCACGTCGGGACCTAAATATATTATGGTCGCCTAAAAGTGGTTTTTTGAGTGTTTGATTTATCAGTTGACACTCGGAACATTTCAGATACTCCCGTAGAGTGACGCTGTCGAATTCGCTGGCCTTGGATGTGGCGGTGTTGACGATCATCATGTCGGCGTCATTATATGCCAGCTTCACTTCAATGCTACATAGCATCCACCATTCGTGTCCCCAACATCGAAATGAATGCGCTCTTATTGTGATCGTTTGTCAAGAACTTTTCTTGCGCTATGGTCACCATGGTAGATGAGGAGAACACAACTTATTGCTACGAACGTAAGAATGTAGGTACCTACCTAAGCTACTTACATTGTATTACTATAAATTACTATAAGATTAGGTACCTAGGTGTTCACGCTAAACAGCGTGACGTCAGCGCATGCGCAGAAAGGGTGACTCGCGACGGAATCGAGTCCCGCGCTGACCGCCGCTCGCTCGGTCTGTTCGGATCGACGAGCCTCTCAAGGCGCACGCGCGCGCGCCCGCGCAGCCGACAGCTCTAAACAATAGACATTCGCGTCAGCACAAACAATATCGCATACGTCTCAGTGTTGTGTTCGCAGTGTTATATACCAGTGAAGTGTTCACGTTACTACACTGCCCTTTCTGCACATTCCTGACACAAACGCCGTCTGCATCATCCCAACAAGGAGGGACGCTGCACAGCGCATTTGCCGGCCCATCGAGAACAACATTCCAAAGCAAGGTCAGCGCACCCACATTGTTCCATTTACCCTCTATCATCAGCTCTGCATTTCCTGTAGCCAGCGGCTACATTTTTGGTCCTTCGGCCGGATCGAATTCTGGTCCTTACAGTCCATTTTCACCCGGTTACATATTTTGCCCCCTTTCCCGGCAAAAAATATTTTGTGGTTTCGAATACCTATCGCGGGTAGATAATTAGAACCGCCACCTGGAACATTCCATTTATCGGTTAGAACCGACCCCCCCACGCCCCTTTACAGAATAACTCATTTTCATCACGGTTGTAATTATTGTTCAGCTCAGATAATATAATTATATCCATTCGGCCCAATTGTTTATTACGGTCCACTATATTTCTTTATTAAACCCCCCCCGTCACTTCCAGGGATTAATTATCAGCCCTTATAAACCCCATACGTAAAATTAATTAAACTCAAAGTCAGCATTTTGCTCAACATTTTTTACATGTAATTCCCGACCCAATCTTTTCAAATGTTCTCGAAGTGATTCAACTTTGCTCGTAAATACATAGTTCACATTTTAGTTTCATATCGTGTTACAACGTTTTGAGTACCTACACTTCACTTTGTTTTCTATCGCGCGAAGAGGTGCAAATCTACCCACTGTCAAAGATAGTTCTCGTATCTTGCGAGATATTTTTTGTGAGAGTATAAATTCGCTTTATTTCGTGCATATACATACGTATTACGTATATTACTAAAGCGTGATTTCATCATTAGTTTGTCCGCTCATTTAGATCCGATTTCGGCTAGGTATTTTATTATATAAATAGAATAGCATTTAGCTTCGTGTAAGCGGGAAGTAGCATAATAACATAAGAGTGAACAAGCCTTGTCGATTGTAATCTTGTAATCACGGTAATCTTGTGTTGCAGTAATATATTGCCGAACAGTTTTATCCTGATATTGTCTGCTTTTTATAGTAAATTTTTTTTTTTTGTTTTTTCATCTCATCTCTGCTTTTATTGTTTATGGTACACATATAGGGTGTTCCAAGTTGGTGTATCAGCTCATATACAGGTTGTTTAAAAAAAAATTTTTTTTATTTTTTTTCTCTCTATCGTGTTTATTTTCCGTGTTCCGTTTGAACATAGCCTTTGTTATTTCGGCCCGCGCAAGTTACAAGCTATCCGCACGTTGGAGTTGGTAGCGCTCAAGTTTTAATAACTCATTTTCACATATAGTCACACTCATCACACATTCAATCAGCACATACACACTCAGCTCATTTTCACTCACACATTCAATCAGCACATACACACTCAGCTCATTTTCACTCACACACTCACTCATCACATACACATTCAGCTCATTTTCACTCAATGAAACCAGCACTCAGCGCACTCAGCACATTCATCACACACACACTCATCACATACACACTCAGTTCATTTTCACTCAATGACTTCAACTCCAACAGAGAATTCTTGTAACTCCGCACAACGTGTAGTGAACGTCACTAACACACCAATTTTGTTGCCAACCGTATCACTTGAAATAGCAGACGTACATTCACTCAATCACACTCAATTTCACTCAGCACGAGCCCTGTTAGGTTTTATCTCACGTCGCGGTACTCCAGTTCTCATTCGCTCAGACTGCGGCACAAACTATGATGCAATCACTCACCAGCTCGCGAATCAGCACATAACTTGGTTCGGCGCTCTGCACGAAATAATACTCAACTCAAGACCCCTCTGCCCGATTTTATCCGATCCTACGGACTTTGACCCTCTCACGGCCGGACATTTCATTATTGGTCGTCCGCTCACCGCTCTACCTGAGCAGTCTTTTTACGACAGACCCATATCTGTTCTTAAACGCTTTCAGCTCATTCAAGCGCTCTCTCAGCGCTTTTGGATTCTCTGGTCCAGATCCTACCTCCATACCCTGCAAACCCGCTCCAATCAGCTCTCCCCTTCCTCCCCTCCTCAAGTGGGTGAACTGGTCCTCATCAAAGAGGATGACCTGCCTCCGCTCCAATGGAAGTTGGGGAGAATTCTCCGCACAATGCCTGGCAAGGATGGAGTGATCCAAGTTGTGGATCTGGACACAGCCCATGGAGCCGCAGCCCCGGCCCCCCCAGGATGTTCACGCTAAACAGCGTGACGTCAGCGCATGCGCAGAAAGGGTGACTCGCGACGGAATCGAGTCCCGCGCTGACCGCCGCTCGCTCGGTCTGTTCGGATCGACGAGCCTCTCAAGGCGCACGCGCGCGCGCCCGCGCAGCCGACAGCTCTAAACAATAGACATTCGCGTCAGCACAAACAATATCGCGTACCTAAAGTGTAGTGTTAATACAAGTGCTGTGTACATCACTCAAACCAGGACATTCAATACATCCCTGCACAGACGCCAGCTCAACTAGCCAACAAGAAGGCTCAGCACGTCACCGCATCTCCCGTCGGCCCGTCCACAGACATTCCAACAAAGGTCAGTTTACCCACAATCTTTTTCTTATCCTGTCTGCTCTCCCACTCAAATTCCATCAGCCCTGCATCCTGTAGCCAGCGGCTACACTAGGTATCTATTTAACTCAGTAAACAAAAGTGGGTGAAGATAAAAAACAAATATCTGACGAAGTTGCAGGCTGATGGATGTGTTCATGAGAGTATAGAAGGAAAGAAAATACATTTATTTTGAGAGCTACACCATTACAAACAGTTTAAGGCTTATAGATATAACTAGTTAGTTTATAAGATGCAGCCAACAAAAAGGTCTCTGACTCAGCAAAATGCCACAGCAGAACTGTGACGCTGATCTTCCGTCAGAGGCCGCGAGTTGCGACACATGTGACGTAACAAAATTTCATTTAAAATGAAGATGGTCTCTGTGTGACGTAAGAAAATTTAATAATTTACAAAAATAAGAAAATTACTACAAGAAAATGTAAAAATACATACATACATATACTCACGACTGTCTCCCAGAGGGGCGGGCAGATACTACATATTTCACTTCGGTATATACTACTTACCTTCCAATTAATTGTAATGGTGAACATTGTAGTAAGTAAGTCGATAATGTAATGTTGTGTTAGTGTGAAGCCGGGGTGTCGAAAGTAAGTCGATAATGTAATGTTGTGGTAGTGTGAAGCCGGGGTGTAGTAAGTAAGTCGATAATGTAATGTTGTGGTAGTGTGAAGCCGGGGTGTGTGAAGTAAGTCGATAATGTAATGTTGTGGTAGTGTGAAGCCGGGGTGTCGGAAGTAAGTCGATAATGTAATGTTGTGGTAGTGTGAAGCCGGGGTGTAGTAAGTAAGTCGATAATGTAATGTTGTGGTAGTGTGAAGCCGGGGTGTAGTAAGTAAGTCGATAATGTAATGTTGTGGTAGTGTGAAGCCGGGGTGTAGTAAGTAAGTCGATAATGTAATGTTGTGGTAGTGTGAAGCCGGGGTGTCGGAAGTAAGTCGATAATGTAATGTTGTGGTAGTGTGAAGCCGGGGTGTAGTAAGTAAGTCGATAATGTAATGTTGTGGTAGTGTGAAGCCGGGGTGTAGTAAGTAAGTCGATAATGTAATGTTGTGGTAGTGTGAAGCCGGGGTGTAGTAAGTAAGTCGATAATGTAATGTTGTGGTAGTGTGAAGCCGGGGTGTCGGAAGTAAGTCGATAATGTAATGTTGTGGTAGTGTGAAGCCGGGGTGTAGTAAGTAAGTCGATAATGTAATGTTGTGGTAGTGTGAAGCCGGGGTGTGTGAAGTAAGTCGATAATGTAATGTTGTGGTAGTGTGAAGCCGGGGTGTCGGAAGTAAGTCGATAATGTAATGTTGTGGTAGTGTGAAGCCGGGGTGTAGTAAGTAAGTCGATAATGTAATGTTGTGGTAGTGTGAAGCCGGGGTGTAGTAAGTAAGTCGATAATGTAATGTTGTGGTAGTGTGAAGCCGGGGTGTAGTAAGTAAGTCGATAATGTAATGTTGTGGTAGTGTGAAGCCGGGGTGTCGGAAGTAAGTCGATAATGTAATGTTGTGGTAGTGTGAAGCCGGGGTGTAGTAAGTAAGTCGATAATGTAATGTTGTGGTAGTGTGAAGCCGGGGTGTCGGAAGTAAGTCGATAATGTAATGTTGTGGTAGTGTGAAGCCGGGGTGTAGTAAGTAAGTCGATAATAAAATGTTGTGGTAGTGTGAAGCCGGGGTGTCGGAAGTAAGTCGATAATGTAATGTTGTGGTAGTGTGAAGCCGGGGTGTAGTAAGTAAGTCGATAATAAAATGTTGTGGTAGTGTGAAGCCGGGGTGTAGTAAGTAAGTCGATAATGTAATGTTGTGGTAGTGTGAAGCCGGGGTGTCGGAAGTAAGTCGATAATGTAATGTTGTGGTAGTGTGAAGCCGGGGTGTAGTAAGTAAGTCGATAATGTAATGTTGTGGTAGTGTGAAGCCGGGGTGTCGGAAGTAAGTCGATAATGTAATGTTGTGGTAGTGTGAAGCCGGGGTGTAGTAAGTAAGTCGATAATGTAATGTTGTGGTAGTGTGAAGCCGGGGTGTAGTAAGTAAGTCGATAATGTAATGTTGTGGTAGTGTGAAGCCGGGGTGTCGGAAGTAAGTCGATAATGTAATGTTGTGGTAGTGTGAAGCCGGGGTGTAGTAAGTAAGTCGATAATAAAATGTTGTGGTAGTGTGAAGCCGGGGTGTAGTAAGTAAGTCGATAATGTAATGTTGTGGTAGTGTGAAGCCGGGGTGTCGGAAGTAAGTCGATAATGTAATGTTGTGGTAGTGTGAAGCCGGGGTGTCGGAAGTAAGTCGATAATGTAATGTTGTGGTAGTGTGAAGCCGGGGTGTCGGAAGTAAGTCGATAATGTAATGTTGTGGTAGTGTGAAGCCGGGGTGTAGTAAGTAAGTCGATAATGTAATGTTGTGGTAGTGTGAAGCCGGGGTGTCGGAAGTAAGTCGATAATGTAATGTTGTGGTAGTGTGAAGCCGGGGTGTAGTAAGTAAGTCGATAATGTAATGTTGTGGTAGTGTGAAGCCGGGGTGTAGTAAGTAAGTCGATAATGTAATGTTGTGGTAGTGTGAAGCCGGGGTGTAGTAAGTAAGTCGATAATGTAATGTTGTGGTAGTGTGAAGCGTGGGTGTAGTAAGTAAGTCGATAATGTAATGTTGTGGTAGTGTGAAGCCGGGGTGTAGTAAGTAAGTCGATAATGTAATGTTGTGGTAGTGTGAAGCCGGGGTGTAGTAAGTAAGTCGATAATGTAATGTTGTGGTAGTGTGAAGCCGGGGTGTCGGAAGTAAGTCGATAATGTAATGTTGTGGTAGTGTGAAGCCGGGGTGTCGAAAGCCTGGTCAGCTGAGTGAGCTCAATTAATTGTAATGGTGAACATTGTAGTAAGTAAGTCGATAATGTAATGTTGTGTTAGTGTGAAGCCGGGGTGTCGAAAGTAAGTCGATAATGTAATGTTGTGGTAGTGTGAAGCCGGGGTGTAGTAAGTAAGTCGATAATGTAATGTTGTGGTAGTGTGAAGCCGGGGTGTCGGAAGTAAGTCGATAATGTAATGTTGTGGTAGTGTGAAGCCGGGGTGTAGTAAGTAAGTCGATAATGTAATGTTGTGGTAGTGTGAAGCCGGGGTGTAGTAAGTAAGTCGATAATGTAATGTTGTGGTAGTGTGAAGCCGGGGTGTCGGAAGTAAGTCGATAATGTAATGTTGTGGTAGTGTGAAGCCGGGGTGTAGTAAGTAAGTCGATAATGTAATGTTGTGGTAGTGTGAAGCCGGGGTGTCGGAAGTAAGTCGATAATGTAATGTTGTGGTAGTGTGAAGCCGGGGTGTAGTAAGTAAGTCGATAATAAAATGTTGTGGTAGTGTGAAGCCGGGGTGTCGGAAGTAAGTCGATAATGTAATGTTGTGGTAGTGTGAAGCCGGGGTGTAGTAAGTAAGTCGATAATAAAATGTTGTGGTAGTGTGAAGCCGGGGTGTAGTAAGTAAGTCGATAATGTAATGTTGTGGTAGTGTGAAGCCGGGGTGTCGGAAGTAAGTCGATAATGTAATGTTGTGGTAGTGTGAAGCCGGGGTGTAGTAAGTAAGTCGATAATAAAATGTTGTGGTAGTGTGAAGCCGGGGTGTCGGAAGTAAGTCGATAATGTAATGTTGTGGTAGTGTGAAGCCGGGGTGTCGGAAGTAAGTCGATAATGTAATGTTGTGGTAGTGTGAAGCCGGGGTGTCGGAAGTAAGTCGATAATGTAATGTTGTGGTAGTGTGAAGCCGGGGTGTAGTAAGTAAGTCGATAATGTAATGTTGTGGTAGTGTGAAGCCGGGGTGTCGGAAGTAAGTCGATAATGTAATGTTGTGGTAGTGTGAAGCCGGGGTGTAGTAAGTAAGTCGATAATGTAATGTTGTGGTAGTGTGAAGCCGGGGTGTAGTAAGTAAGTCGATAATGTAATGTTGTGGTAGTGTGAAGCCGGGGTGTAGTAAGTAAGTCGATAATGTAATGTTGTGGTAGTGTGAAGCGTGGGTGTAGTAAGTAAGTCGATAATGTAATGTTGTGGTAGTGTGAAGCCGGGGTGTAGTAAGTAAGTCGATAATGTAATGTTGTGGTAGTGTGAAGCCGGGGTGTAGTAAGTAAGTCGATAATGTAATGTTGTGTTAGTGTGAAGCCGGGGTGTCGAAAGTAAGTCGATAATGTAATGTTGTGGTAGTGTGAAGCCGGGGTGTAGTAAGTAAGTCGATAATGTAATGTTGTGGTAGTGTGAAGCCGGGGTGTCGGAAGTAAGTCGATAATGTAATGTTGTGGTAGTGTGAAGCCGGGGTGTCGAAAGCCTGGTCAGCTGAGTGAGCTCAATTAATTGTAATGGTGAACATTGTAGTAAGTAAGTCGATAATGTAATGTTGTGGTAGTGTGAAGCCGGGGTGTCGGAAGTAAGTCGATAATGTAATGTTGTGGTAGTGTGAAGCCGGGGTGTAGTAAGTAAGTCGATAATGTAATGTTGTGGTAGTGTGAAGCTGGGGTGTAGTAAGTAAGTCGATAATGTAATGTTGTGGTAGTGTGAAGCCGGGGTGTAGTAAGTAAGTCGATAATGTAATGTTGTGGTAGTGTGAAGCCGGGGTGTCGGAAGTAAGTCGATAATGTAATGTTGTGGTAGTGTGAAGCCGGGGTGTAGTAAGTAAGTCGATAATGTAATGTTGTGGTAGTGTGAAGCCGGGGTGTAGTAAGTAAGTCGATAATGTAATGTTGTGGTAGTGTGAAGCCGGGGTGTAGTAAGTAAGTCGATAATGTAATGTTGTGGTAGTGTGAAGCCGGGGTGTCGGAAGTAAGTCGATAATGTAATGTTGTGGTAGTGTGAAGCCGGGGTGTAGTAAGTAAGTCGATAATGTAATGTTGTGGTAGTGTGAAGCCGGGGTGTAGTAAGTAAGTCGATAATGTAATGTTGTGGTAGTGTGAAGCCGGGGTGTAGTAAGTAAGTCGATAATGTAATGTTGTGGTAGTGTGAAGCCGGGGTGTAGTAAGTAAGTCGATAATGTAATGTTGTGGTAGTGTGAAGCCGGGGTGTAGTAAGTAAGTCGATAATGTAATGTTGTGGTAGTGTGAAGCCGGGGTGTCGGAAGTAAGTCGATAATGTAATGTTGTGGTAGTGTGAAGCCGGGGTGTAGTAAGTAAGTCGATAATGTAATGTTGTGGTAGTGTGAAGCCGGGGTGTAGTAAGTAAGTCGATAATGTAATGTTGTGGTAGTGTGAAGCCGGGGTGTCGGAAGTAAGTCGATAATGTAATGTTGTGGTAGTGTGAAGCCGGGGTGTAGTAAGTAAGTCGATAATGTAATGTTGTGGTAGTGTGAAGCCGGGGTGTCGGAAGTAAGTCGATAATGTAATGTTGTGGTAGTGTGAAGCCGGGGTGTCGGAAGTAAGTCGATAATGTAATGTTGTGGTAGTGTGAAGCCGGGGTGTAGTAAGTAAGTCGATAATGTAATGTTGTGGTAGTGTGAAGCCGGGGTGTCGAAAGCCTGGTCAGCTGAGTGAGCTCAATTAATTGTAATGGTGAACATTGTAGTAAGTAAGTCGATAATGTAATGTTGTGGTAGTGTGAAGCCGGGGTGTCGAAAGCCTGGTCAGCTGAGTGAGCTCAATTAATTGTAATGGTGAACATTGTAGTAAGTAAGTCGATAATGTAATGTTGTGGTAGTGTGAAGCCGGGGTGTCGAAAGTAAGTCGATAATGTAATGTTGTGGTAGTGTGAAGCCGGGGTGTAGTAAGTAAGTCGATAATGTAATGTTGTGTTAGTGTGAAGCCGGGGTGTAGTAAGTAAGTCGATAATGTAATGTTGTGGTAGTGTGAAGCCGGGGTGTCGGAAGTAAGTCGATAATGTAATGTTGTGGTAGTGTGAAGCCGGGGTGTAGTAAGTAAGTCGATAATGTAATGTTGTGGTAGTGTGAAGCCGGGGTGTCGGAAGTAAGTCGATAATGTAATGTTGTGGTAGTGTGAAGCCGGGGTGTAGTAAGTAAGTCGATAATGTAATGTTGTGGTAGTGTGAAGCCGGGGTGTAGTAAGTAAGTCGATAATGTAATGTTGTGGTAGTGTGAAGCCGGGGTGTCGGAAGTAAGTCGATAATGTAATGTTGTGGTAGTGTGAAGCCGGGGTGTAGTAAGTAAGTCGATAATGTAATGTTGTGTTAGTGTGAAGCCGGGGTGTCGGAAGTAAGTCGATAATGTAATGTTGTGGTAGTGTGAAGCCGGGGTGTAGTAAGTAAGTCGATAATGTAATGTTGTGTTAGTGTGAAGCCGGGGTGTCGGAAGTAAGTCGATAATGTAATGTTGTGGTAGTGTGAAGCCGGGGTGTAGTAAGTAAGTCGATAATGTAATGTTGTGGTAGTGTGAAGCCGGGGTGTAGTAAGTAAGTCGATAATGTAATGTTGTGGTAGTGTGAAGCCGGGGTGTAGTAAGTAAGTCGATAATGTAATGTTGTGGTAGTGTGAAGCCGGGGTGTCGGAAGTAAGTCGATAATGTAATGTTGTGGTAGTGTGAAGCCGGGGTGTAGTAAGTAAGTCGATAATGTAATGTTGTGTTAGTGTGAAGCCGGGGTGTCGGAAGTAAGTCGATAATGTAATGTTGTGGTAGTGTGAAGCCGGGGTGTCGGAAGTAAGTCGATAATGTAATGTTGTGGTAGTGTGAAGCCGGGGTGTAGTAAGTAAGTCGATAATGTAATGTTGTGGTAGTGTGAAGCCGGGGTGTAGTAAGTAAGTCGATAATGTAATGTTGTGGTAGTGTGAAGCCGGGGTGTCGGAAGTAAGTCGATAATGTAATGTTGTGGTAGTGTGAAGCCGGGGTGTAGTAAGTAAGTCGATAATGTAATGTTGTGTTAGTGTGAAGCCGGGGTGTCGGAAGTAAGTCGATAATGTAATGTTGTGGTAGTGTGAAGCCGGGGTGTAGTAAGTAAGTCGATAATGTAATGTTGTGTTAGTGTGAAGCCGGGGTGTCGGAAGTAAGTCGATAATGTAATGTTGTGGTAGTGTGAAGCCGGGGTGTAGTAAGTAAGTCGATAATGTAATGTTGTGGTAGTGTGAAGCCGGGGTGTAGTAAGTAAGTCGATAATGTAATGTTGTGGTAGTGTGAAGCCGGGGTGTAGTAAGTAAGTCGATAATGTAATGTTGTGGTAGTGTGAAGCCGGGGTGTAGTAAGTAAGTCGATAATGTAATGTTGTGGTAGTGTGAAGCCGGGGTGTAGTAAGTAAGTCGATAATGTAATGTTGTGGTAGTGTGAAGCCGGGGTGTAGTAAGTAAGTCGATAATGTAATGTTGTGGTAGTGTGAAGCCGGGGTGTAGTAAGTAAGTCGATAATGTAATGTTGTGGTAGTGTGAAGCCGGGGTGTCGGAAGTAAGTCGATAATGTAATGTTGTGGTAGTGTGAAGCCGGGGTGTAGTAAGTAAGTCGATAATGTAATGTTGTGTTAGTGTGAAGCCGGGGTGTCGGAAGTAAGTCGATAATGTAATGTTGTGGTAGTGTGAAGCCGGGGTGTAGTAAGTAAGTCGATAATGTAATGTTGTGGTAGTGTGAAGCCGGGGTGTAGTAAGTAAGTCGATAATGTAATGTTGTGGTAGTGTGAAGCCGGGGTGTCGGAAGTAAGTCGATAATGTAATGTTGTGGTAGTGTGAAGCCGGGGTGTAGTAAGTAAGTCGATAATGTAATGTTGTGGTAGTGTGAAGCCGGGGTGTAGTAAGTAAGTCGATAATGTAATGTTGTGTTAGTGTGAAGCCGGGGTGTCGAAAGCCTGGTCAGCTGAGTGAGCTCAATTAATTGTAATGGTGAACATTGTAGTAAGTAAGTCGATAATGTAATGTTGTGGTAGTGTGAAGCCGGGGTGTCGAAAGCCTGGTCAGCTGAGTGAGCTCAATTAATTGTAATGGTGAACATTGTAGTAAGTAAGTCGATAATGTAATGTTGTGGTAGTGTGAAGCCGGGGTGTCGAAAGCCTGGTCAGCTGAGTGAGCTCAATTAATTGTAATGGTGAACATTGTAGTAAGTAAGTCGATAATGTAATGTTGTGGTAGTGTGAAGCCGGGGTGTAGTAAGTAAGTCGATAATGTAATGTTGTGGTAGTGTGAAGCCGGGGTGTCGGAAGTAAGTCGATAATGTAATGTTGTGGTAGTGTGAAGCCGGGGTGTAGTAAGTAAGTCGATAATGTAATGTTGTGTTAGTGTGAAGCCGGGGTGTAGTAAGTAAGTCGATAATGTAATGTTGTGGTAGTGTGAAGCCGGGGTGTCGGAAGTAAGTCGATAATGTAATGTTGTGGTAGTGTGAAGCCGGGGTGTAGTAAGTAAGTCGATAATGTAATGTTGTGGTAGTGTGAAGCCGGGGTGTAGTAAGTAAGTCGATAATGTAATGTTGTGGTAGTGTGAAGCCGGGGTGTCGGAAGTAAGTCGATAATGTAATGTTGTGGTAGTGTGAAGCCGGGGTGTCGGAAGTAAGTCGATAATGTAATGTTGTGGTAGTGTGAAGCCGGGGTGTCGGAAGTAAGTCGATAATGTAATGTTGTGTTAGTGTGAAGCCGGGGTGTAGTAAGTAAGTCGATAATGTAATGTTGTGGTAGTGTGAAGCCGGGGTGTCGGAAGTAAGTCGATAATGTAATGTTGTGGTAGTGTGAAGCCGGGGTGTAGTAAGTAAGTCGATAATGTAATGTTGTGGTAGTGTGAAGCCGGGGTGTAGTAAGTAAGTCGATAATGTAATGTTGTGGTAGTGTGAAGCCGGGGTGTCGGAAGTAAGTCGATAATGTAATGTTGTGGTAGTGTGAAGCCGGGGTGTAGTAAGTAAGTCGATAATGTAATGTTGTGGTAGTGTGAAGCCGGGGTGTCGGAAGTAAGTCGATAATGTAATGTTGTGGTAGTGTGAAGCCGGGGTGTAGTAAGTAAGTCGATAATGTAATGTTGTGGTAGTGTGAAGCCGGGGTGTAGTAAGTAAGTCGATAATGTAATGTTGTGGTAGTGTGAAGCCGGGGTGTAGTAAGTAAGTCGATAATGTAATGTTGTGGTAGTGTGAAGCCGGGGTGTCGGAAGTAAGTCGATAATGTAATGTTGTGGTAGTGTGAAGCCGGGGTGTCGAAAGCCTGGTCAGCTGAGTGAGCTCAATTAATTGTAATGGTGAACATTGTAGTAAGTAAGTCGATAATGTAATGTTGTGGTAGTGTGAAGCCGGGTTGTCGGAAGTAAGTCGATAATGTAATGTTGTGGTAGTGTGAAGCCGGGGTGTCGAAAGCCTGGTCAGCTGAGTGAGCTCAATTAATTGTAATGGTGAACATTGTAGTAAGTAAGTCGATAATGTAATGTTGTGTTAGTGTGAAGCCGGGGTGTCGAAAGCCTGGTCAGCTGAGTGAGCTCAATTAATTGTAATGGTGAACATTGTAGTAAGTAAGTCGATAATGTAATGTTGTGGTAGTGTGAAGCCGGGGTGTCGGAAGTAAGTCGATAATGTAATGTTGTGGTAGTGTGAAGCCGGGGTGTCGAAAGCCTGGTCAGCTGAGTGAGCTCAATTAATTGTAATGGTGAACATTGTAGTAAGTAAGTCGATAATGTAATGTTGTGGTAGTGTGAAGCCGGGGTGTCGGAAGTAAGTCGATAATGTAATGTTGTGGTAGTGTGAAGCCGGGGTGTAGTAAGTAAGTCGATAATGTAATGTTGTGTTAGTGTGAAGCCGGGGTGTCGAAAGCCTGGTCAGCTGAGTGAGCTCAATTAATTGTAATGGTGAACATTGTAGTAAGTAAGTCGATAATGTAATGTTGTGGTAGTGTGAAGCCGGGGTGTAGTAAGTAAGTCGATAATGTAATGTTGTGGTAGTGTGAAGCCGGGGTGTAGTAAGTAAGTCGATAATGTAATGTTGTGGTAGTGTGAAGCCGGGGTGTCGGAAGTAAGTCGATAATGTAATGTTGTGGTAGTGTGAAGCGGGGTGTAGTAAGTAAGTCGATAATGTAATGTTGTGGTAGTGTGAAGCCGGGGTGTCGGAAGTAAGTCGATAATGTAATGTTGTGGTAGTGTGAAGCCGGGGTGTAGTAAGTAAGTCGATAATGTAATGTTGTGGTAGTGTGAAGCCGGGGTGTCGGAAGTAAGTCGATAATGTAATGTTGTGGTAGTGTGAAGCCGGGGTGTAGTAAGTAAGTCGATAATGTAATGTTGTGGTAGTGTGAAGCCGGGGTGTCGGAAGTAAGTCGATAATGTAATGTTGTGGTAGTGTGAAGCCGGGGTGTAGTAAGTAAGTCGATAATGTAATGTTGTGGTAGTGTGAAGCCGGGGTGTAGTAAGTAAGTCGATAATGTAATGTTGTGGTAGTGTGAAGCCGGGGTGTCGGAAGTAAGTCGATAATGTAATGTTGTGGTAGTGTGAAGCCGGGGTGTAGTAAGTAAGTCGATAATGTAATGTTGTGGTAGTGTGAAGCCGGGGTGTAGTAAGTAAGTCGATAATGTAATGTTGTGGTAGTGTGAAGCCGGGGTGTCGGAAGTAAGTCGATAATGTAATGTTGTGGTAGTGTGAAGCCGGGGTGTAGTAAGTAAGTCGATAATGTAATGTTGTGGTAGTGTGAAGCCGGGATGTCGGAAGTAAGTCGATAATGTAATGTTGTGGTAGTGTGAAGCCGGGGTGTAGTAAGTAAGTCGATAATGTAATGTTGTGGTAGTGTGAAGCCGGGGTGTCGGAAGTAAGTCGATAATGTAATGTTGTGGTAGTGTGAAGCCGGGGTGTAGTAAGTAAGTCGATAATGTAATGTTGTGGTAGTGTGAAGCCGGGGTGTAGTAAGTAAGTCGATAATGTAATGTTGTGGTAGTGTGAAGCCGGGGTGTCGGAAGTAAGTCGATAATGTAATGTTGTGGTAGTGTGAAGCCGGGGTGTAGTAAGTAAGTCGATAATGTAATGTTGTGGTAGTGTGAAGCCGGGGTGTAGTAAGTAAGTCGATAATGTAATGTTGTGGTAGTGTGAAGCCGGGGTGTCGGAAGTAAGTCGATAATGTAATGTTGTGGTAGTGTGAAGCCGGGGTGTCGGAAGTAAGTCGATAATGTAATGTTGTGGTAGTGTGAAGCCGGGATGTCGGAAGTAAGTCGATAATGTAATGTTGTGGTAGTGTGAAGCCGGGGTGTCGGAAGTAAGTCGATAATGTAATGTTGTGGTAGTGTGAAGCCGGGGTGTAGTAAGTAAGTCGATAATGTAATGTTGTGGTAGTGTGAAGCCGGGGTGTCGGAAGTAAGTCGATAATGTAATGTTGTGGTAGTGTGAAGCCGGGGTGTCGGAAGTAAGTCGATAATGTAATGTTGTGGTAGTGTGAAGCCGGGGTGTCGGAAGTAAGTCGATAATGTAATGTTGTGGTAGTGTGAAGCCGGGGTGTCGGAAGTAAGTCGATAATGTAATGTTGTGGTAGTGTGAAGCCGGGGTGTCGGAAGTAAGTCGATAATGTAATGTTGTGGTAGTGTGAAGCCGGGGTGTAGTAAGTAAGTCGATAATGTAATGTTGTGGTAGTGTGAAGCTGGGGTGTAGTAAGTAAGTCGATAATGTAATGTTGTGGTAGTGTGAAGCCGGGGTGTCGGAAGTAAGTCGATAATGTAATGTTGTGGTAGTGTGAAGCCGGGGTGTCGGAAGTAAGTCGATAATGTAATGTTGTGTTAGTGTGAAGCCGGGGTGTCGGAAGTAAGTCGATAATGTAATGTTGTGGTAGTGTGAAGCCGGGGTGTCGAAAGCCTGGTCAGCTGAGTGAGCTCAATTAATTGTAATGGTGAACATTGTAGTAAGTAAGTCGATAATGTAATGTTGTGGTAGTGTGAAGCCGGGGTGTCGAAAGCCTGGTCAGCTGAGTGAGCTCAATTAATTGTAATGGTGAACATTGTAGTAAGTAAGTCGATAATGTAATGTTGTGGTAGTGTGAAGCCGGGGTGTCGGAAGTAAGTCGATAATGTAATGTTGTGGTAGTGTGAAGCCGGGGTGTCGAAAGCCTGGTCAGCTGAGTGAGCTCAATTAATTGTAATGGTGAACATTGTAGTAAGTAAGTCGATAATGTAATGTTGTGTTAGTGTGAAGCCGGGGTGTCGGAAGTAAGTCGATAATGTAATGTTGTGGTAGTGTGAAGCCGGGGTGTCGAAAGCCTGGTCAGCTGAGTGAGCTCAATTAATTGTAATGGTGAACATTGTAGTAAGTAAGTCGATAATGTAATGTTGTGGTAGTGTGAAGCCGGGGTGTCGGAAGTAAGTCGATAATGTAATGTTGTGGTAGTGTGAAGCCGGGGTGTCGAAAGCCTGGTCAGCTGAGTGAGCTCAATTAATTGTAATGGTGAACATTGTAGTAAGTAAGTCGATAATGTAATGTTGTGTTAGTGTGAAGCCGGGGTGTCGAAAGCCTGGTCAGCTGAGTGAGCTCAATTAATTGTAATGGTGAACATTGTAGTAAGTAAGTCGATAATGTAATGTTGTGGTAGTGTGAAGCCGGGGTGTCGAAAGCCTGGTCAGCTGAGTGAGCTCAATTAATTGTAATGGTGAACATTGTAGTAAGTAAGTCGATAATGTAATGTTGTGGTAGTGTGAAGCCGGGGTGTCGGAAGTAAGTCGATAATGTAATGTTGTGGTAGTGTGAAGCCGGGGTGTCGGAAGTAAGTCGATAATGTAATGTTGTGGTAGTGTGAAGCCGGGGTGTCGAAAGCCTGGTCAGCTGAGTGAGCTCAATTAATTGTAATGGTGAACATTGTAGTAAGTAAGTCGATAATGTAATGTTGTGGTAGTGTGAAGCCGGGGTGTCGAAAGCCTGGTCAGCTGAGTGAGCTCAATTAATTGTAATGGTGAACATTGTAGTAGTAAGTCGATAATGTAATGTTGTGTTAGTGTGAAGCCGGGGTGTAGTAAGCCTGGTCAGCTGAGTGAGCTCAATTAATTGTAATGGTGAACATTGTAGTAAGTAAGTCGATAATGTAATGTTGTGTTAGTGTGAAGCCGGGGTGTCGAAAGCCTGGTCAGCTGAGTGAGCTCAATTAATTGTAATGGTGAACATTGTAGTAAGTAAGTCGATAATGTAATGTTGTGGTAGTGTGAAGCCGGGGTGTCGAAAGCCTGGTCAGCTGAGTGAGCTCAATTAATTGTAATGGTGAACATTGTAGTAAGTAAGTCGATAATGTAATGTTGTGGTAGTGTGAAGCCGGGGTGTCGAAAGCCTGGTCAGCTGAGTGAGCTCAATTAATTGTAATGGTGAACATTGTAGTAAGTAAGTCGATAATGTAATGTTGTGGTAGTGTGAAGCCGGGGTGTAGTAAGTAAGTCGATAATGTAATGTTGTGGTAGTGTGAAGCCGGGGTGTCGGAAGTAAGTCGATAATGTAATGTTGTGGTAGTGTGAAGCCGGGGTGTCGGAAGTAAGTCGATAATGTAATGTTGTGGTAGTGTGAAGCCGGGGTGTCGGAAGTAAGTCGATAATGTAATGTTGTGGTAGTGTGAAGCCGGGGTGTAGTAAGTAAGTCGATAATGTAATGTTGTGGTAGTGTGAAGCCGGGGTGTAGTAAGTAAGTCGATAATGTAATGTTGTGGTAGTGTGAAGCCGAGGTGTCGGAAGTAAGTCGATAATGTAATGTTGTGGTAGAGTGAAGCCGGGGTGTCGGAAGTAAGTCGATAATGTAATGTTGTGGTAGTGTGAAGCCGGGGTGTAGTAAGTAAGTCGATAATGTAATGTTGTGGTAGTGTGAAGCCGGGGTGTAGTAAGTAAGTCGATAATGTAATGTTGTGGTAGTGTGAAGCCGGGGTGTAGTAAGTAAGTCGATAATGTAATGTTGTGGTAGTGTGAAGCCGGGGTGTCGGAAGTAAGTCGATAATGTAATGTTGTGGTAGTGTGAAGCCGGGGTGTCGGAAGTAAGTCGATAATGTAATGTTGTGGTAGTGTGAAGCCGGGGTGTCGGAAGTAAGTCGATAATGTAATGTTGTGGTAGTGTGAAGCCGGGGTGTCGGAAGTAAGTCGATAATGTAATGTTGTGGTAGTGTGAAGCCGGGGTGTAGTAAGTAAGTCGATAATGTAATGTTGTGGTAGTGTGAAGCCGGGGTGTAGTAAGTAAGTCGATAATGTAATGTTGTGGTAGTGTGAAGCCGGGGTGTAGTAAGTAAGTCGATAATGTAATGTTGTGGTAGTGTGAAGCCGGGGTGTCGGAAGTAAGTCGATAATGTAATGTTGTGGTAGTGTGAAGCCGGGGTGTCGGAAGTAAGTCGATAATGTAATGTTGTGGTAGTGTGAAGCCGGGGTGTAGTAAGTAAGTCGATAATGTAATGTTGTGGTAGTGTGAAGCCGGGGTGTAGTAAGTAAGTCGATAATGTAATGTTGTGGTAGTGTGAAGCCGGGGTGTCGGAAGTAAGTCGATAATGTAATGTTGTGGTAGTGTGAAGCCGGGGTGTCGGAAGTAAGTCGATAATGTAATGTTGTGGTAGTGTGAAGCCGGGGTGTCGGAAGTAAGTCGATAATGTAATGTTGTGGTAGTGTGAAGCCGGGGTGTAGTAAGTAAGTCGATAATGTAATGTTGTGGTAGTGTGAAGCCGGGGTGTCGGAAGTAAGTCGATAATGTAATGTTGTGGTAGTGTGAAGCCGGGGTGTCGGAAGTAAGTCGATAATGTAATGTTGTGGTAGTGTGAAGCCGGGGTGTCGAAAGCCTGGTCAGCTGAGTGAGCTCAATTAATTGTAATGGTGAACATTGTAGTAAGTAAGTCGATAATGTAATGTTGTGGTAGTGTGAAGCCGGGGTGTCGAAAGCCTGGTCAGCTGAGTGAGCTCAATTAATTGTAATGGTGAACATTGTAGTAAGTAAGTCGATAATGTAATGTTGTGGTAGTGTGAAGCCGGGGTGTCGAAAGCCTGGTCAGCTGAGTGAGCTCAATTAATTGTAATGGTGAACATTGTAGTAAGTAAGTCGATAATGTAATGTTGTGGTAGTGTGAAGCCGGGGTGTCGAAAGCCTGGTCAGCTGAGTGAGCTCAATTAATTGTAATGGTGAACATTGTAGTAAGTAAGTCGATAATGTAATGTTGTGTTAGTGTGAAGCCGGGGTGTCGAAAGCCTGGTCAGCTGAGTGAGCTCAATTAATTGTAATGGTGAACATTGTAGTAAGTAAGTCGATAATGTAATGTTGTGGTAGTGTGAAGCCGGGGTGTCGAAAGCCTGGTCAGCTGAGTGAGCTCAATTAATTGTAATGGTGAACATTGTAGTAAGTAAGTCGATAATGTAATGTTGTGGTAGTGTGAAGCCGGGGTGTCGGAAGCCTGGTCAGCTGAGTGAGCTCAATTAATTGTAATGGTGAACATTGTAGTAAGTAAGTCGATAATGTAATGTTGTGTTAGTGTGAAGCCGGGGTGTCGAAAGCCTGGTCAGCTGAGTGAGCTCAATTAATTGTAATGGTGAACATTGTAGTAAGTAAGTCGATAATGTAATGTTGTGGTAGTGTGAAGCCGGGGTGTCGAAAGCCTGGTCAGCTGAGTGAGCTCAATTAATTGTAATGGTGAACATTGTAGTAAGTAAGTCGATAATGTAATGTTGTGGTAGTGTGAAGCCGGGGTGTCGAAAGCCTGGTCAGCTGAGTGAGCTCAATTAATTGTAATGGTGAACATTGTAGTAAGTAAGTCGATAATGTAATGTTGTGTTAGTGTGAAGCCGGGGTGTCGGAAGCCTGGTCAGCTGAGTGAGCTCAATTAATTGTAATGGTGAACATTGTAGTAAGTAAGTCGATAATGTAATGTTGTGTTAGTGTGAAGCCGGGGTGTCGAAAGCCTGGTCAGCTGAGTGAGCTCAATTAATTGTAATGGTGAACATTGTAGTAAGTAAGTCGATAATGTAATGTTGTGGTAGTGTGAAGCCGGGGTGTCGAAAGCCTGGTCAGCTGAGTGAGCTCAATTAATTGTAATGGTGAACATTGTAGTAAGTAAGTCGATAATGTAATGTTGTGGTAGTGTGAAGCCGGGGTGTCGAAAGCCTGGTCAGCTGAGTGAGCTCAATTAATTGTAATGGTGAACATTGTAGTAAGTAAGTCGATAATGTAATGTTGTGTTAGTGTGAAGCCGGGGTGTAGTAAGTAAGTCGATAATGTAATGTTGTGGTAGTGTGAAGCCGGGGTGTCGAAAGCCTGGTCAGCTGAGTGAGCTCAATTAATTGTAATGGTGAACATTGTAGTAAGTAAGTCGATAATGTAATGTTGTGGTAGTGTGAAGCCGGGGTGTCGGAAGTAAGTCGATAATGTAATGTTGTGTTAGTGTGAAGCCGGGGTGTCGAAAGCCTGGTCAGCTGAGTGAGCTCAATTAATTGTAATGGTGAACATTGTAGTAAGTAAGTCGATAATGTAATGTTGTGGTAGTGTGAAGCCGGGGTGTCGAAAGCCTGGTCAGCTGAGTGAGCTCAATTAATTGTAATGGTGAACATTGTAGTAAGTAAGTCGATAATGTAATGTTGTGTTAGTGTGAAGCCGGGGTGTAGTAAGTAAGTCGATAATGTAATGTTGTGGTAGTGTGAAGCCGGGGTGTCGAAAGCCTGGTCAGCTGAGTGAGCTCAATTAATTGTAATGGTGAACATTGTAGTAAGTAAGTCGATAATGTAATGTTGTGGTAGTGTGAAGCCGGGGTGTCGGAAGTAAGTCGATAATGTAATGTTGTGTTAGTGTGAAGCCGGGGTGTCGAAAGCCTGGTCAGCTGAGTGAGCTCAATTAATTGTAATGGTGAACATTGTAGTAAGTAAGTCGATAATGTAATGTTGTGGTAGTGTGAAGCCGGGGTGTAGTAAGTAAGTCGATAATGTAATGTTGTGGTAGTGTGAAGCCGGGGTGTAGTAAGTAAGTCGATAATGTAATGTTGTGGTAGTGTGAAGCCGGGGTGTAGTAAGTAAGTCGATAATGTAATGTTGTGGTAGTGTGAAGCCGGGGTGTCGGAAGTAAGTCGATAATGTAATGTTGTGGTAGTGTGAAGCCGGGGTGTCGAAAGCCTGGTCAGCTGAGTGAGCTCAATTCTCTCCTATTTTCCTTACTATGCTGACATTTGACGGGAAGCCTTCATAGGATTGCAGAGTACGAATGCATGCGTCTGTTTGTAGGTATCGTATGTAGGTATATATTAGGGTACACGGGCTTTGTTGCTAGTATAATAACGATAACATAATAATACGGATATGCCTACTTACGCACCATAGGTACCTTTGACCCAGCCCTGGGATAATTACGTAGTGGGGGATGGGGGTATCAATCCGAAAAGTAACTAATATATATTACCAACATGATGTGAATATGGTTGGCTTTCATCAGAGAAAAAAATTAGCTTTCGTGAATTGGGGTTGGGTGGGGGGAGCGGGGGTGGAGTGGGCGGGGTTCCCAAAGTTGGTGATTGTAACCAGGAACCATAATTACAACAACATTTTATCATAATTTGGGTATAACAGAAGAAATAAGGAGGAATTCTCCATTTTTGGGCATATTTTGCGAATTTTTAACAATGTCATTTTTTTCGAAGCATCATATCTCGGTAACTAATTGACATACAAACATGTTTTTCTTGTCAATATCGTAGAAAATTTAACGTTCTACAATAAAGTATAAACGTTTTTGCCGTCGACGTAGGAAAAAGTTATTGAGGAAAAACCGGAGGAAGATCGAAAATGTTGCCGTTTCCCCCCCTCCCCCCTCTTCTTTTAGCTCAGGGTCCTTGAGGTCCAAAACTTGAGAAAATGTTAACCTTGAGCTATCCTTGAACAACATCTCAAAGTTTCATTAACTTCCGACATTTTTCCACCTAACCCCACTTATTCCAAACTGTCGACTGGATCATTGTGCAGGATATTTTAATGAATCACGTGCCTCAGTGCCATTCTGTATTTGCTTTTAAACATATTAATTCATTAACTGTAATTAAAGCATTTAAATCGGTCTACCCTACGGTGGGGTGGAGGAGAAATGGAGGGGGGGGGAACCCCCCGTGTAATTTTTTCTTGCCGGAGGTGTGCGGTTTTTTAATTATATATTTTCTGCCCGACCTTACAAATCACCGTAATCGGGAGTGAAATATCTGGTAAATTATTATTCGTGCCGAGTTGTCCCTGACCCCAAATGTAATCGTAAGACACTCCCGAACCATGACCGAAGCTGGATGATGCCGTCTTTACACCTTCGTAATACCTATTCTCAGATCAGAAGCCTCCTCGGCTGAGAGCTATGATATGAGCTATTATCTCAGAATAAGGAATACAAATAGAAACCTGGCTAAAATAATACGCGGAGAAAGACACCTATCCCTGATTTTCTTACGACATTTTAGTGCGTTAGAGAGAGATGGATATGTATTAGTTTTTTCTTAATTAGGTAGGTTGTCACTAGTTCGTTGCTTTGCTAGTGATGTAACAATGTCGATTTTTGACTACGATAAATAAACCAAATCGAAATGAACCACGACCAATCTCCTTACCACACATCATATCGTATCAAAGTGTGAAAAAAAAGAGAATGCAGGAGGCACCGACCTTTCTGGTGACATCCTCTTGCTTTGGAAGGAGGCCAAGAGAATTAATAGCAAAGTGGTCTCTGTCTACCCCAGTGGGACACATGTTATATTGTGTAAATAAGGAATTAATAAAAGGATATCTTTCGTTTAGCATAATATTTTTTATTAAGTACAAATTACTATATCGTAGGCAGGTAGGTACATAAGTTAAGTCCAAAATTGTGCTTGTTTCTAGTACAAAAAATGCTGTAGCTTGTATCAGAGATACAACCGTAAACTATTTAAGTGGATACTTTTTAAGTCGCCTCTTAACTCAATCAAATAGATGTTCGTTGATGTCGCGTCTTTGTTCAATCAAGGAAGAAGGAATTAATCGCAACAATAGAAATCATAATAATCATAGACTTATAGGATTCGTAATAATAATATTATGTCAATGATGAGCGATGACAGCGCAATTACTACAGAGGTAATTTCATTTTTTTTTATTTCTATCAAATAAACATCAACTTATCTTCAATAAAAATTAATAACAAATAATGAACGATTAAAATACCTAATAACCTGTAATAAGAAATCAAATTATGCGCAGTTCAAGTCAATAAGCATTCCCAAAATTCATTTCACGATAGAACTACCCTGTCAAAGTACTTTTATTGTCAACCACTAAGTACGAAAATGTCTTGATCTGCGGAATTTCTTCGTGAAGTCGATCACGGCAGTAACGTGAACGAACAGGCCTTTCAGAACGATTTGCGAACATAGAAGTATGCACTTTTCTAAACCACAGACATCCATAGGTACTGGTTCTGTTGCCTAAAATTGAAAAATTATCGAGTTAATATACTATAGTATAGTACAAGCACGTACCTACAAACAAGATTGATAATGCAATTATACATAATTATTTAAATGTTACCAATGTGTCTGTATCTGGTAAATATAACGTTGGTAAGGCATCTGCCTTTAAAAGTCTCCATTTTAAATTTTCGTTTGGTCTAAAAGAATCCGACGTAAAGTGTTTCGAACAAATATGACCGCTTTTTTTAATTGCCCAATTTGGTCAAATTATTCGTCTAAGCCATTTACTTTTTAATTCTTCCCTTTTTGGAAATCTGTAACAAAAAATATAGCGATATTTATTCGGCATTATTTTTCTTTTAACTCGAGGGATTTTCTTTTCTTTTTTTTTTACTCTTCCCTAGTCGCTGGATAGATGGCGCTGAACTTGGTAAGTTACTGCAAGGAACGGAACGTCACATAATTTTTTGATTAATGCACTTGGATGTAATTTTGAGATCGTAAAACGAAACGTACATAAAAAAGTAATTAATGTCATTGTCACATCACATCACAATGACATTTTGAAAATAAATAAATAATAACAACAAGGAAAAAGAAAAATTATATTTATAAAATTATAATAATTAGCAGTCTTTTTATGAGTTTTCTAAGCCAGAAAGAAAATGTCCCAAGAGAAAAAGAAGAGAAGTCTGTGCCTTGTGGATTTGTATAAAAATGGAGGCATACATCTTTTTCCTAAAGATGAAAGTCGTAAAGCGCAATGAGTACAAGCCATGGTATATTTTAAACCTGGACGGACCATAACAAAGCATTCGCACATAATATGCTCAGCACACATGTCATCAACCAACGAGCGTATGTGACGTGACGTGACGTGACGCAATGTTTTTTTTTCAATCGTTTTGGCTTTGGCACCTAGCAACGTAGTCAGTTCAACACCATCTACAGAGTTCTGGGAAACTATGTTTTTTTTTTAATACTCAAAAAGAAAACCTCTCATTAATCTATTATCCTTTATGCACGGCTGCCGCGGGAACCAATGTTCGATAGTTTGCCACACGGACTTTAGTACATCACTATACGAAAAAACATAACCTCTCGTAGTCGGCAGAAAATCTATATAAAACAGGCAAATATCGGTGTAGAATTGAACACGAGTATGATTTACAAGAACTACTATTATTGTTACTGAGTTTTAGGTATGATCCTGCAACTTATTAACATAAAAACTATCAGAACTCACCGATGAAATGATATTGCTTCATTGTTGTTTTCTTTTCTTCCTGTATGCGATTTACAGCCTTCAATCGCACAAGACATTTTATTACAATGTTAAAAAAACAATCAACACAAACAATAATAAATCACACTTTCACGAATTTTGAGAGGAAGAGCACCAAAATATTTAATTTCTCTCGGTGAAGCTGTAAACTTTCGCAAAATGCAATAGACATTTCGATGCCACCAAATTAAGATGTGATGCACGCAACGTACGATATTACAACACAACGATACAATGATGAGACATATTTAATTTGATGGTATTATAATTTTTAAAATACATCCAAATTACATCCATCTGACATTTGTTTGGTTCAATCTAGTGACACACCAGGAAAAAATATAAAGTAAGTGCGGTTCGTCGTTTCATTCACTCGTACACAGGAGTAATTTACGTTAGATGAGTACAATGGCTAATGCCCAGTTCTTATTTTAGTCAGGCTTCTATTTGTATTCCTTATTCTGAGGCTATTATACTTTATTCATACACCCCTGCGCCCCGCGCCGCGCGCCGCCCGTTCTGAATTTGAATTTTTGTAGTCGTGCCGAGCGCTATAATCTGCACACAAACACACAAAGGGCGGTTCACACTATCACACGTTACATACAGTATGTAGCGAGCGCGGCGACAATAAATCTCATCAGCGATGTGCACTCGGTCCTCGACCGCTGATTGGGAACGGAGCTTTATCTCTGTCGCGCACTCACCAGCCTGGGCCAATGTTGGCATACGAATATTTCGGTAGCAATATAAAACTTAATATGTATTTATAAAACCACAAAAACAAATTTGCGTGGGTTTGGCTGAGGGTAGGTTTCATCGAGTTTTTTCAGGCAATCAGAGTAAAAACCATGAACGTAAAAACCATATCATGTATCTACTATCAAAATACGCGTAAGTAAGTAATAGTAGTTTGTGCTACATACGCTCGTGTTTTAAACGTAACCGAGTAATTTATTGTTCTTACGCCCGTGTATCATACTACGTTTTTCAAAGCAAAGGAAAATTGAAATAAAACAAATATAATCTTGTGAACTTTAAATTATGATTGGCTCAAAAGGACTGTATCCAGAGCCGTTAAACAGTGGAAAAAAAAAAGTATAAAATTTATGGTACACAGAAAAGGTTGCAGGTTAGCCAACCATTGTAGCTAAATTAAAAAAAAAAAAATAATAAAACCCTAGGGCAAAATAATCGACTTTCTGTTCGGTTTTGATGCATAAAAAGTGGGCCTTTACGAGCACTTGCATTGAAAAATATATATTTTACCTATCATTTTAATCTAATATATATTGCTACATAAATTAAATAAACCTTTAATTTAGTTCATGTATATTTATTATTTAATTACATATATTTTTGTAAGATTAAATTTGACTTGTAAAAAGTGTATTACTTTGCAAAATAAACTATTTGAATTTTGAATTTGAATATTTTAAAGATGTAGGACAACATCTCCGGAACCACTTATCCGATTCTGAAAATTATTTCACTTACATTATCTTTGAGTGCTATAGGCTATAGTTTGTTACCTATGGACGAGCAGTTCCCTAGGGACATAAACATGAGGTCAGACATTTAATTAATTTTCATGAAAAAAGTCTCGTAATATAAAATTATTGGTGCAAAAAATATTAAAAGATTCGATGGGACTACCCAAAAACTAAACCAAAGTGGGCGCAGCCGCGGGCAAAAGCTTGAATCGTAGTATAAAAGAATTGCGTGAGTCCTATGACGTAAATTTGGGGGAGGGCTTCAGCCCCGTAGCCAACCTGGATCCGCCCTGATTTTGTAAATTAATAAATTATAACAGGTACATAACAGGTACATAACAGGTATATGACAGGTATATGGCTAAGGAGTAAGTCATTTCCTTTCCCTGTGTGTCTCGTTAGCAGAACCGGAAACGCTTAAGCGTCCGTATGAGGTCAAATGTACAACTTCAAATGACCATTTTTTTATTCTTTTTATTTTTAGTTTTTCCTGTAGTGATATGTGTATAAATGTCTAACATTGAAGATGTAACCTAATTAAAAAAAAAACGTATTATGAACGTTTTTGTGATTATTTATTATTTTAATTATTTTTAACTGTGTTCCAAATTATTATATACCGATGTTTGGCTTAGACTGAAAATCGGCTGCTATTAATCTGCATGCTTAATAGCTACATGCCGAGTCTTTGACCATTTTGTTTTCGCATAAATACTTCAAAATGTAACAGATTTATTTTAAATTGTTTGTATTATTTTGGAAAACAAATAAAAATCTATTCTATTCTATTTCACATTGTGTCACTTGGTCAATCGGTTTAATCAAAATAATATGTACTTATATATACTATAGGGTTGTTAAGTTCATCTTAGAAAAAAAAACCGGCCAAGTTCGAGTCAGACTCGCGTACCTAGGGTTCCGTATTGTGGATGATAAATTTAATTTTGTAATTTTTTTTCGAGAATTTCTCGACCGCTTTATTTTTCCTGTAATCTTTACGTAAACACATATTACCATGATTTTTTTCATATTTTTTGGTCCACCAGTTTTGGAGATAAGGGGGGGACATACATATTTTTGTGGTTTTTAAAGATTTCCTGAAACCAGTGCCAGTAAGTATAGTAAAAGTATATATTTTTACAATCAGCTTTTTAATATCTACAATTTGATACCCATATTGTATATTTATAAAATATATTTTTTATTTATTTTACTTCTTTTTTTATATTTCTCATTAGTGCTGAATTTTTTTTAATCGCTATAGTGTTCCTGTAATTGGCCAGTAATGATCTATAATTGACATTTTTTTCATATTTTTCGGTTAACCAGATTCGGAGATAAGGGGGAGGGGGCATACATATTTTCGGGGTTTTTTAAAGATTTCTCGAAACCAGTGCTAGTAAATACATTAAAAGTATGTATTTTTACAATTAGCTTTTTAATACCTACAATTTGATACCCATATTGTATTTTTATAAAATATTTTTTTCATTTATTTTACCTGTTTTTTGTATTTCTCATTAGCGCTTAATTTTTTTTAATCGCTGTAGTTTTCCTGTTATTGGCCAGTTATGATCTACAATTTACATTTTTTTCATATTTTTCGGTTTACCAGTTTCGGAGATAAGGGGGGGGGGGGGGGGGGCATGCATATTTTTGTTTTTTTTTTAAAGATTTCTCGAAACCAGTGTCGGTAAATATATTAAAAGTATATATTTTTACAATAAGCTTTTTAATACCTACAATTTGATACCCGTATTGTATTTTTATAAAATATTTTTTTTATTTATTTTACTTCCTTTTTTTGTATTTCTCATTAGTGCTGAATTTTTTTTTGATTGCTGTAGTTTTCCTTTAATTGGCGAGTTGTGATCTATAATTGACATTTTTTTCATATTTTTCGGTTCACCAGTTTCGGAGATAAGGGGGAGGGACATACATATTTTTGGGGTTTTTTAAAGATTTCTCGAAACCATTGTCAGTAAATATATTAAAAGTATACATTTTTAGAATCAACTTTTTAATACCTACAATTTGATATCCATATTGTATTTTTAGGCCAATATTTTTTATTTTTCTCACTTTTGTTTTGGAAATATTTTGAACAATTTCAAATTTTTCATATTTTTTTTACACTTTAATATGTGGGCAGATTAATACTAGTTTTGTGCCAAATTTCATGTATTTATCTTTAACGGTGCTAAAGTTATGAGGCTGTGACATACGGACGGACGGACAACGGAGTCTCACCATAAGGTTCCTTTTGTACCTTTTAGGTACTACGAAACCCTAATTAAGAAGTTACCTTTAAATTTCATGTTTTTCGAGTGTTAAAGGGCCTTCCTTAAATCACACAGCCTTAAAATTTGTATTTAAAATAAGTGAACAATAATCCCATCGGTAAATTTTTGAATATTTAAATAATTTTATCTAGAAGCCGAGTTATTAAATAAAAACTCAGGTTTTGGTGGGCGCACGTTTTTTGGTGGTCGTAACATCCACGGCTGAAAGCGCGCTATTTTGAACTAAAAGGAAACGTCGTAGCGTTCAGTTCTGATTGATACAAAATGAGGTGTTTAATCTGACTTTATATGTAGCCTTAATTCAGGTTGGTAGATTGTAAGTCTAAAGTCTTTGTAGTAAAATGCTCTCTAAAAGTTGACGTTGGACATTGGCCCAACGTTTGCCGTCTTACATTAGACCAACAGTAGCGGCACAGGGAGCGGGTGACATGCGACCGAACGGTCCCGCATTGTGTCCCGCGGCACGGACGTGTAGAGACAGGGCGCGCGCGGTGCACCGTGATGACGTCACGCGGCGGAGACTCGAGCGGCGCTGTCGCCTTCGCGCTTATCTACTTCACCTTCTTCCTGGACAACGTGCTGCTCACTGTACTCGGTACGAAGCTGTCTGTGCCTACCGTTCACCAATCAGCATCCAGTTAGATCTCTCTGTGCCAATCGTACACCAATCAGCATCCAGTTACATATCTCACCGTCTTCCGTAGACCAGTTAGCAGTTACTACCACGTTCTTCGGCTTGGGGCTCAATTGCATGCTGGGTCCGGATTACCTCAGTGTTTTACTTGTTCCGTAGAAATAATATCATCACGACGGACATCACAGTCTCCGAGGTGTAAGAGGTTGAATGTGCGTAGTGTGCAAGTTCACAGTCCAGACTCGTACACCCACGTTTCACGGACGGTCTCAGCGTGATGGATGGTGAGCTTAACGTACCTCGAAGCACGCAAACCGAACACAAATGTGTCTTTACGAGATTTAATAAAATTTAATTTGTATTTGACGTACGAACCACTGTATCACGGAGGATTAGTGGTCGAGACGTTCGAACCACTAGATGACGGAGGATTAGTCACATTTTCCCCGTAATGTTGCATCTATATTGGACATGGCCAGTTGATCGGCTCCGCCTAAACTCAACAACGTCACCAGTGTGACTCGCTCCCTCATTAAATAACCCTTTAGACGCACACAAGCCTTGCCCGCTGGGAGCTCCCTTGTCCCTTGTTCTTTACTGACATTCCTTCCTTGACCCCCCCCCTGAGCCTAGATCAACCTTTTTTTTTTTACTTAAAATTACACTTAATTAATCATACACATATAGTTACTAAAATAACTGATTTTTATCTGCGCTAGATGGCGCATGCGCCCGCACGCGTTACGTTCAATCTTTTGTGAGAGTGATTTGCGAAGTTAGTAACAAGTGGAAATTGAATTTCATGCGAATCGAACGAATTTTCGCTAGTATCAAACTTTGACAGCTGTCAATGCCTAAAAATTTCTTCGGTCAGAATGTACCCACAATTAATACCGTTCTGTACAGTCCAAACATGAGTTATCTAGCATTAGCCGTACCAAAGTTTGCCAAAGAACTGTCAAAAAACCTCTCAAATGTCAAAAATTGACAAATATGAAAACGACACCGTAATTGGTGACCACAAAAAGCCTCTGATACCGACTTACGTGCAAATCGGCCCAGTTTTCACAACCTGTCAAAACCTGTGAAATGTCTATTTTTTTTTTCGTCATGTAGCCCCTGTCAAACCATTCATGATAGTCTAAGCCTGGAGGCTCTAGCATCAGCCATTCCGGAAATATGGCCGATCAAAATATCACCAAAAAGATATTCTTATTCGTATTTTTTTTTAATTTTTATTCATAAGTAGAGCTCGTCAAGTCCTTTTCTTAGAGTATCATGAACATGGGCCTGGCTCCAGCCATTTAGAAGATATAGGCAATTAAAGCTTTGACAGATAACAAAAAAATGTTACCCCTCTGGAACCGGGCGCAAATGGTCTAGCACCAGCCGTTCCGGACATATGAACCGTTAATGTTTTGACACAAAAAACTTCGAGGAGTGTCGTGAGACACCCGGTGGAAACGAATTTTTTTTATTGTAATTTTAAAGTCTGTGACCCCCCCTGGCTCGCAGGCTGGATCCGCCCTTGCCCCCAACCCTCCTAACCAAGGAAGTGAGTGACGTGGTGAACTACTGTTAGTACATTCAAGTTTGTTGTTATTTTCAAGTGAAGAATTTCAAGCAACTTTGATTTTTATTCAAAAGGATTATTTAACTTAGCGTAAAATTGTGGAATTTTAAACTTAGAATTTATATTTAAGTTTTATGAGCATGGGTTTTAGGAGTTAGAATAGTTTTAATAAATCATATATAGTTAAATAGTAATAGTTTTAATAACGGGAAACCTATGCCCAATTTTTACTAAGTTCAAAATTTCAAACACTTAGAAAAATCTTGGCATGAAATATTTTGGACTTTTTGGAACTGAATTGAATATTCTTGGAAAGAAAAATATTTTAAATTTGTAGGTTCTCTTTGGACTTGTAAAAGGAGATGGTCAGAATATGCCTTAACCGCGTACATGAAATAAATTTATGCTATAATTTCTGTTAGAATTATTCGTAGCTAGTTTCACTTTCATAATAACACGGACACACATATTAAAATAATATAAGTACTTAATGTCGCAGCCAGTCATGAGACCGAACACCAAACGAAACGAAAGGGCGCCATCTACCAAATAGTCCACAAACTACGCTTCCAGCGTGCTTTGATAGAGTCATGCGTGACGCAATCGGCAGTCACAGCTTTTTATTTCACGATTCATGCTTTTCTTCTGGATTCTGATAGAGATTACATTACGACTGACATTTGAGCATGACCCTTTTAAATATATCAGAATCATCGTGAAACATTGTTACAACTATAAACGTTTCAAACGCGCTTAAGTTTATTTTCGCAATGCCATATGAAAATAACCTCAAAATAAAAACGATTTATCATAAAAAGTTATTATAAAATGGTGTCCGTTTTAAATGGATAGTCAAACCGTGTTATTTTGAATTTGTTCTTTATCATTGACCACAATATATTTGTGTACACTCTTAAGGCATTTTGCTTATGGGGAACTGACCATCTCCTTTCACAGCTTGTTTAAGGGGCTATACCGTGAAAATTGACACTTTTTGAAGTTATTTATCTGCTCTTTTATTGAAGTTCCAAGTAAAATAAATTAGTATAACAATTTTGGGACCTTTTACTAGATTTTGGTCTATCAGAAACGCGATAGGAGGAATTTCATTCGATAGAAATAATTATTGAAATCAGGTCTAAATTTACACTTTTTTTGATATTCTGACAAATTAGGATAGCACACAGACTTGAAAAATATTTTTTAGATGGGTTTTAACTACACCTAAATTACTGGTTATGGAATTTTTTGTAGCTATTTTAGTTAATTTTGAATTAATTTAAAACCGACTTTTTGACAATTTTCCCCGATTCCGTCCCTTTCGCACTGCGGGTCTTTCTGCCTGGAGTAACGGGGACCTTTGCTAGCACGGTATATCACCTTAAGCCCAAGCTCAGCTTGTTTATAGATTGATTCTGATTATCATTTGTAAGCCAAAATGAATAAAATAATTTTAATTCAAGATTATAGTGTTAAAGCGATTACAACAGCTAGAAGTAATTAAAAAAACTGGCCAAGTGCGAGTCGGACTCGCACACGAAGGGTTCCGTACGATTATCTATAATAAAACAGATCGCGCCAAAGTTCTAGTACGCTCGGAAGTTGCTCTTCCCAAGAACAGCCCATACATTTTGTTCCTACTGATGCGAATCGCTCCGTGTTAAGGGGGACTAAAAGTTGGCGCGATCTGTGCTCGTTAACTTGTAAAGCCTACTTAGCTGTGATAGTTTTCCTCTACTGCCGTGATTTTTTTCACGTCTCCAAATACAACCGTTTCGCTGGCAGGGGGGGGACACTTGACTCTAACAAAAAATAACACTTTTATTTATTTATTTATTTATTTGTGTTACAAAAATACTAAACAATACAGGAGTGCAACAAAAACCTGTGGGGGTTTATCCGTGCACCCCGTTCCTCTTAACTACTTAAATAAGCAACACTACATAACATTGACATTAACAGTTGACAGTTAACAAATAAAAAAAAAAGAAAACAAAGCTTACATTCTAAAGGTAATAGAATGACATATTCTTAAATGATTAGTTTCTGCTATCACGCCAAGATAAGAAGAAAACCAGTTCGAAAACGAAAACCAGTTACAAATTTAAATTGTATTTATGCAAGAGTTCTTATACTAGGGCAAACAAAGCGCAGTTTTGTATAGAATGTTATCATCTAATAGTTTGCAAAGAGAGCTTGCACTGGTCTTCGCTAACATAACATGTACACATACAGGATGATGCAGAATTATAAAGCAAAATTATTTGTGTTAGTTTGTTCATCATACCTACTATTAATAAATATTTTGGTAAGTTAGTATTATATGTTACTAAATTATATTATAATAAATAGAGGTATATTATGTTATACTTTGACTTATTGTAATTTTATTTTAGATTTTCCAAAAGGTACTGTTTAAGCTTTTGTTTTAGGTTTTTATGATAGATTTCTTGTTTGAGTGTCAGTGGTAAACTATTTATCAATTTAGGAACAATATATTCAGATGTTTTCTGGCCATAGAAATTATTCATGAGCGGTACTTCAAGCTTTTTGTCGGTAATTTTACGAGTACATATGTTGTGCGTTACATATTTTTGTATGTCGCTGCGAAAGTATTGTTCTTTTAAAAGCACCAGCTCGACCTTATGATGGATAGGTAGGGATTGGCAGTATTTAAATAGACCCATTGGATTATCTCTGTATTTCTCTTTTATTTTGGCAGGTACTATTAACTTGAGCATACGTAATTGTAAGGCATAGATCTTGTCCAGATATGTATTATACGTTCTTCCATAGCTACTTAAACCATAAGAAACTATAGATTCAGATAGTGAACTATATATACATAACAACACGCTAAAAGGGACTTTGTTTTTAATCAGATATAATTTGGCCATCACAGCTCTTAATTTATTGCACACGTAATCTATATGGGCACCCCAGCTGAATCTATCGTCGATTATTACGCCTAGGTACATTTGCTGTCTTTCTTGCTTGATAGTCGGACAGCTACAGTGCATACTGTTGCTATGCATACAGTCATGGGTATGAGCAACTAAGTGTACGTTGTCCGCAACATTGAGGTTATGACTAGAGCGTATGTGTAATATTTTAGTCTTCGCAGTGTTCAGGGCTAGGCCTGCATCATGAGACCATTTACAAACAGTGTCGAAGTCTTTTTGTAACTTTTGCATTGCTTTATCAATGTTTGCATCAGCAGCAATTAAGCAGGTGTCGTCGGCGAACTGATATATTTCGCATTCGGAGATCGTATTAGTCATGGAATTTACGTAAACTAGGTAATGAAGTGGACCAATAACTGAGCCCTGAGCAGTACCTATCGTTACGGGCATTTCGTCACTGAGAGTACCATTAACTTTTACGTAGTACGATCTCCCACACAGATAATCAGCACACCACTGCAGGAGAGGTCCTCTTATACCGCTCTCTTCGAGTTTGTCAACCAGTAAGTCGTGACGAAGCGTATCGAATGCTTTACTGTAGTCAATTAAAACGACTACAACGTGTTTTTTATTATTTAGGTGCATGTTGACTCTGTCTGTAAAATTAGAAAGCAAGAGGGTTGTACTTTTGTTCGCTTGAAAGCCATACTGATTAGCTGTTAAAATTTTATTTTTGTCGAAGAAGTTGTGCATTTGATCACTTATAAATTTTTCAGCTATCTTGTCAACTGATGGTAAAATGGTTATTTGGCGATAGTTTCCATAATCTGATTGATTCCCCTTTTTATGAACAGGTCTTACAATGCCTGTTTTTAATGTTTGGGGATATTTTCCATTTCTTACACTGCTGTTTATCAAATTACAGATAGCAATGGAAACTTTGTCATCTATGCATTTTAAGTCTACAGCTCTGATACCGTCAATTCCGGGTGCTTTTTTATTATTTAGGCCTCGTATAATTTTTTTGGTTTTTGCAGGAGTTGCCTTATTAAAATGCATTGTAACATTACATCGGTTTTCATAAGTAGTTTTATCCAAAAGAGGTTTATTACATTTTGGAATCGTATCTTTTATATTTTGTTCAAAAGTTTTTGAAAAGGTGTTAGAAATGTCAGAGTTAGTTTGCCCGTTAAATGCTTTAGTTAACGTTTCATCTATTGTTTTTTTATTTTTCCCTGATATGCTATTAATAACGCTCCATAATTTTCGAGGATTGTTTGCGTGACTTAATATTTCCTTTTTGTAAAATGAATTTTTAGCATTTTCAATAATTTTATTTGTTCGATTTCTTATTTTATTATAATCTTGCTTCAGAATCATATTTGTGTTATCTTTAGTCCATTGTATAAATAATTTATCTCTTTTATTACACATTTTAGTGATATAGCTGTTTATCCAATTTGCCCCCTTATCCCGTCTGTTAGAAATTTTTATTTCGTGTTTAGCTCTTTTATAACAGTGTTCGTAATTGTTTTTAATGTATTTGTAAATGTTGTTATGACATAACATATTATTCGTAACATCCCAGTTAACTTCGTTCAAAAGCGTGTGTAACTTTTTGTGATCGATTATACTTTTCATTTTCGGAGCAGCCTGTATATAAGTTGACCCAACTAAGGAACATATTGTCACGCGGTGGTCCGCCAGAACAGTTCCGAGTGCCGCCGTGAATGGATCTTGAGTGCGGGTTCTCACGAATATGTGATCAATACAACTTTTAGTTGTTTGATTTTGTCTTACCTCTATTCTAGTATAGTCAGATATCCCGCACTCAAGTCCAAGCCCGGTTGCCATACTGAGATATTTGTTTTTTAACAGGTTGTCCGTCTTTAGGTCGATGTTGATATCTCCCAGTAACAAGAAGTCGTCTTTACTATTAGTGCTTTGTATGATTGTTTTTAGTTCGTCAATAAATAAGTGTTTGCTATTTTGTGGTTAATATTTCGCAAACGGAACCCTGAATCGAAAAATGGTCTTGTCACACCCCCAATATTTTTAAATTACCTATTCAACGACATCCCACACTAGGGGATAGACGAGAACAAAAATCATCCCCACTTTACGTGTAGGGGAGGTACCCTAAAAAATTTGTTTTTCAGAATTTTACTGTACCACTTTATCGGCGTGATAAATATGTATACCCATGCTAAATTACAGCTTTCTAGTACTAATAGTCTGTAAGCTAAGCCGCGGACAGACAGACAGACGGATATGGCGAAACTATAAGGGTTCCTTGTTGTTGAGTACGGAACCCTAAAAAAGCAGGAAAAGACCGGCTTAACCGGTCTTATATTGAAACTAGGATTAACAACCTTAAAGAACAATGGCATATTTTTGTTGAGAATCATACAAGGATAATCATGAATGTTAACGAAGGTGAGGTTGAGGCGACTCTCTATGTCAAATTGGACACTTACGACGAAGCCTAGGAGTTGTATATGGATTATTTATCAGAATTAAAAGAGAAATTAACGCAATTCGTCGCGGTTCCCGATTTGTCTGGGGGGTCTCAATAAACAAACAAGTCAAAAAAGGGTAGGGGTAAATTGCCGGAAATATCATTGCCAATTTCTTTTGGAAAGTATGATGAATGGGCATCCTTCCGTGATTTGTTCCTATCACATATTCACAAAGACATGGCATTGGGTGATGTTGAAAAATTACATTATTTAAAATCCAACTTGTCAGGAGAAGCGGCGCAACTACTACGCCAAATCCAAATAACTTCCGTAAATTATAAAGTTGCTTGGTCAAAACTAGAAAGTCGATTTAATAATAAAAAATATCTCGCTAATGCAATTCTTAAAAGATTTATGAGTCAAAGATCTCTGCAACAGGAGTTAGCAGGTGGAATTAAAGAGATATTAGATACGACTGACGAATGTTTACTAGCTCTTCAAAATTTAGGTGTCGACATCACCACCTGGGACATCCTGGTAATTTATTTTGTTACATTAAAGCTTGATAACGAAATTAGAAAGCTGTGGGAAGCTAAAATTTGTAAGTCAACTGAATTACCAAGCCTTTCCCAGTTTAACATTACAAAGTATTCGTACTTCAAAAAGTAGAGGTCATCACTCCACAAAGGGATATATTTGTCTCTTTGTTTGTATGGCTACAAAAGCTGTTCACCTTGGGGTAGTGAGTGATATGACAGCTGAGGGTTTTCAAGTACATTTAAACGCTTTGTAGCCAGACGTGGCCTATGCGTAAACCTCTGGAGTGACAACGGCACAAATTTTGTTGGTGTGGCAAAAGAGTTGAAAACTTTATTTCTCAAACAAAAGTCGAGTATAGATGTTGAGATAGCAGATAGGCTCGCTACTAATGGTACAACACGTCATTTTATCCCAGCACATGCTCCAAATTTTGGCCGATTGTGGGAGGCTAGGATCAAGTCCACCAAACACCATTTGAAGCGAGTGATAGGTAATTCAACTCTCACATTCGAAGAACTATCTACGGTGTTGGCTCAAATTGAGGCTTGTTTCAATTCGAGACCAATATCATAGATAAGTGATGACCCAGAGGATTTGTGTCCATTAACACCTGGGCATTTTCTAGTTGGAGAACCTCTTGTTTTTGTTCCTGATGCCAACTACGAGAACTCCAATATTACCAGCCTGAAAAGGTGGCAAGTCACACAACATATACTGCAGGGCTTCTGACGTAGGTGGTCTCAATAAGAGTATCTGACTCAGATTCAGATTCAGATTCATTTATTTTAACCATAATTGTAACAGTGGTCGTTACAATGGTAGGTCAAATTACATTTTGAAATACATTACAACTACATTTAAACGGTTAAATTAATTTACATAAACATTATTTGTTATATGTACCTATGCAGTAAGACCTTAATATAAATAGTAGGACATATCAATTTGATATGGTCAATTAACATTATAAGCTTATGCACCGGTATAAATGGGCATACCAGACACTTGAATCTAAGATTTGTGACATCGTTTTAGTCAAAGAAGATAATCTTCCACCAGCGAAATGGTTATATGGTATAATTACTGACAAGCATCCTTGATTGGGCAATATCACACGGGTTGTCAGTTTGAAATGTAAAGGTAACATAATTAAGAGACCTGTTTCAAAATTATGTATTCTGCCATTGTCAGATTAGTCATGTTAATTTAGGAAGTGTTAGTATTATAAGTTTTTAAGAATTTTTGTTGTAGTTCAGATAATAATAAATGCTTGTACCTCTATTTAATAATCTGCAAAACGAAGCTATGTGTAATTTATTTAGATTGTAGTATAAAGCCTATGACCAAAAATTCTAATTTTTGTTATTTTCTAAGTTTATGTCCCTTTTGGCCATGGGAGGCGAAATGTTAAGAGTTTAGTTTTGATAACTCCACACTAGATGATGTCACATGCATTCTAACTCGCGATATAGTTTTTATTTTGCTACAATTAAATAGTTTCAAAATGTATCAATACACGACTCTGTTCGTTGTTTCATGACTGTCATTAATAAGCATTTAAACCTATTAGTATATAGTTATTTTATTATTATATTATGTTACCTATTAGTATGTAGTACAATAAGGTGGTATTTGGTCGACCCCGCTTGGAGTCGTGCTGGGGGCTCGGTTGGTGATCGGGAGCGGTGTTTAATTTGGTCGACCCCGCTTGGAGTCGTGCTGGGGGCTCGGTTGGTGATCGGGAGCGGTGTTTAATTTGGTCGACCCCGCTTGGAGTCGTGCTGGGGGCTCGGTTGGTGATCGGGAGCGGTGTTTAATGATCCGTCTGGTGAAATTCGAAAGGGATTTTTTTTGCATCGATACTAGGAATTGTATTTGAACTAGACCGGTGTGAATGGGAGCGGAATTTTTAAATCGTATGGTATATTGCTGCATAAATAAATTAAAACTTTAATTTAGTTCATGTACTTTTATTATTTTATTAAATATATTTTTATAAGATTACAATTTATTCGTAAAAAGTGTATTTTGTAGATACACACTAAACTATTTAAATTTGAATTTGTCCGCTGGGAGCTTCCTTGCCCTGTAAGTGCTATGAGGGCTCCTTGAAAGGAGATTTCGTCGAGTGACGTGACCTGTGATGTACCTTGTACGCCCGGTGCACTCTGGATCGGTAGGCAAGACACATCGTGTTCACGCGTGACGTCATGAGAAGCTATACCAGGAGTGCGCTTCGCTTGGTTTCTCTCTCATTTTCTGAGCAAGCGCCCTTCAACGTAGGTTTCATCGACGCTTTCCATCAGCCCTAGCTGGTACAAGTACTTGTAGTAGTCAAGTGGTAAGAGAATAGATGGTGGAAAAGAAGAAAGATAAAGTGTGTGTTTGTTTGTTGCAGTGCCGATAGTGCCAGACCTGCTGTACGCCGACGACGCGATGACGTCATCTCCCACCACACGCAACGTCACCGACGACACGCTCCACCATCACGTAGGCGGCTACACCTGTCAGTTGGTTCATGTTTACATAGAGTTTTTATCACCAACTGCGATAGACATCCCAGACCAACTTTCGAAATGTGACGTCATCCAATATTTTGCCGGGATTTATATAGATAATAAATGATGCCTGCTAGAACAGCTCAGTCTGAGTGATGCTGCAGAGACACAAATGACTGATGCTTGTTGACAGTGTTGATGTTTTCGTCGGTAACACAACAATTCGGGACAGCGTTATTTCGAAGCGACTAAGAATCACCCATAATGGCGCCCAACGTGGGGCAAAGTTTTTAAAATAGTGCGCCAGGAATGAATTTCTATGGTGGTACTGCATTTTGTAGTTGAGTCGCTAAATTAATTGACCCAAGAAATAAAATACTACACATGTCTACAGATCTATACGCGTAAGTTTGCCGGTGGACAGTTGACCGTGCTGTACAGTGGAGATCACATCAAGTTAGACACTTGCAGTACTAAATTAGCCACTATAGTGAAATGTTTAAGATAGGTACAAAGTCCAATCTCGGCTGATCGGAAAACTTACGTATGTAGGTACATACGTACTGTAACTATATTACGTCACGTGACGGTGGTAGTGTAGGTCTGTAACTATATTACGTCACGTGACGGTGGTAGTGTAGGTCTGTAACTATATTACGTCACGTGACGGTGGTAGTGTAGGTCTGTAACTATATTACGTCACGTGACGGTGGTAGTGTAGGTCTGTAACTATATTACGTCACCTGACGGTGGTAGTGTAGGTCTGTAACTATATTACGTCACCTGACGGTGGTAGTGTAGGTCTGTAACTATATTACGTCACGTGACGGTGGTAGTGTAGGTCTGTAACTATATTACGTCACGTGACGGTGGTAGTGTAGGTCTGTAACTATATTACGTCACGTGACGGTGGTAGTGTAGGTCTGTAACTATATTACGTCACCTGACGGTGGTAGTGTAGGTCTGTAACTATATTACGTCACGTGACGGTGGCAGTGTAGGTCTGTAACTATATTACGTCACGTGACGGTGGTAGTGTAGGTCTGTAACTATATTACGTCACGTGACGGTGGTAGTGTAGGTCTGTAACTATATTACGTCACTTGACGGTGGTAGTGTAGGTCTGTAACTATATTACGTCACGTGACGGTGGCAGTGTAGGTCTGTAACTATATTACGTCACCTGACGGTGGTAGTGTAGGTCTGTAACTATATTACGTCACCTGACGGTGGTAGTGTAGGTCTGTAACTATATTACGTCACGTGACGGTGGTAGTGTAGGTCTGTAACTATATTACGTCACCTGACGGTGGTAGTGTAGGTCTGTAACTATATTACGTCACGTGACGGTGGTAGTGTAGGTCTGTAACTATATTACGTCACCTGACGGTGGTAGTGTAGGTCTGTAACTATATTACGTCACGTGACGGTGGTAGTGTAGGTCTGTAACTATATTACGTCACCTGACGGTGGTAGTGTAGGTCTGTAACTATATTACGTCACCTGACGGTGGTAGTGTAGGTCTGTAACTATATTACGTCACGTGACGGTGGTAGTGTAGGTCTGTAACTATATTACGTCACCTGACGGTGGTAGTGTAGGTCTGTAACTATATTACGTCACGTGACGGTGGTCACGTGACGTAATATAGTGGTATTATATTTGTGTGTCGCAAGACATGTATTCAAACAACGTCGTCAGATCACTAACTGGTTTTTATTAGTTCTTCTCATGCACACATACGTAAGAAGGTACAAGACGCACACATACATAGACACTGATTACTACATCTTTCTCCTCATATATTTTTAAGCAATACAAAAGGTGGACGTTTTTAATTTGAATAATTATTAGAATGTTGCTGAGTATTAAATTATAAAATAATCAAATAACTATGAAATAGCTAAGCCATAATTTTGCTGCCAAAATTTTATAGGTTACTACTTATATACAAATATCACGTAATAAAATTTCATGCATTTGTGATTCCTGTCGATAATTAAAAATTATAAGAATTACATAATATCGTTTTTAACATAATTATTTATAAGTTTTCGTAGATTTAAACATTACAAAATATTATTATTAACATGCATTAATTATACAAATATAATTAATTATACAAATAATATAATTGTATTCTACTTTAGTGAGAAATGTTGTTATCAACTTTTATTACAGATACTATTATTTATGGGTTCGTTGGGTACTAAAAATACGTGGGGGTACAATTCGTCTGCCATATCTGGTGGTATAATATTCATCGCGGGGCGTTATGGAACTTTCGTCACCGCAACCAGAAATTTGTTGATTAGGTTTACAATTAACTGCAGGCGTTATATCATCATAGTCTAGACGCGGATAGCGGGGCGCGGAAGGGGGAGGTTCAACGGTCCTTATCAACTGTTGTCTGTTACGTCGGTATCGAGCGCCGTCTTCTGTCTGCACCCAGTAAGAGCGTGGCTGCGAGCTCCGTGACACCACGCGCGCGCGTCTCCAGACTTTATCACTTCCGGAACGCATGCGTACAAATTCTCCATCTTTCAATGGAGAAAGCGAACGAGTACCCTGATCGTAACTTTGTTTCATACGAGAGATATTACGCTTTTTTCTTTCTAACACAGCCTTGTGGGAGAATGATATTGGATCCAATATTTTCTTACATATTGGAAGTTTATCAGCTAAACGCCTACCCATTAAAAGCTGAGCAGGTGAATTATCTTCATTTGTAATTTGCGTGTTACGGAAATTGAGCAGCGCTATGTAGGGATCTTCACCAGATTCATTTGATTTTATTAGCAAGGCTTTTATTGTTCTGACATTCCTTTCAGCCAAGCCATTAGATCTAGGATAATGTGGTGAACTAGTCACGTGATCAAATTCCCACAACATTGCGAATCTCTTGAATTCTTCAGAGGCATAGGAGCCAGCGTTATCGGAAACTAATTTATCCGGAATTCCGAACCTTGCAAACATGCTCTTGAGGTGCGTTATTACTGTTGCACTCTGCAGGTTACGCAGATGTGCTATTTCAACAAATTTTGAGTAATAATCCACGACTAGCAGGTAATATTTACCCAAAACTTCAAATATATCAGTTGCCACGACTTGCCATGCACGATCAGGCACGGCGTGTGGCAAGAGAGGCTCACGTTGATTGTGGTCGCGTCTTCTCTGACATACCTCACATGATTCTATCAGGTTTTCAATATCAGTGCACATTCCAGGCCAATATAAAACGTCACGTGCACGCCTTTTGCATTTTTCAATGCCAAGATGCCCTTCATGAACTCGTTTTAACATCTCTTTTCTTAGGGAAAGTGGTATAACAACTCTTTGGTTTCTAAATATTACCTCATTAACAACAAAAAGTTCATCTTTTATTGGCCAAAATTGTTTTGCTTCGCTGTCGACTAAACTTTTTGTTTGAGGCAATCCATTTCTGCAGTGATTAATTACTTTTTGTAAACTAATGTCATCTCGGGTATGTTCTTTGATGATGTTCAGCTTGTCTGATGAAAAATTTGTATTATCATACAACGCATTAAAATGAACTTCCACCTTATCAAACATATCAGTCTTATTGTAAGGTTGAGTCGCCGCGCGTGACAAAGTGTCAGCAATATACATGTATTTGCCTGGAACATATTTGACATTTAAACTGTATCTCTGTAAACGTAGCATCATTCTTTGTAAACGAGCTGGAGTTTCATTTAAACTCTTTTTAAAAATTACTTCAAGTGGTTTGTGATCACTCTCCACCATTATACTGTTGTGACCGTATATGTACTGATGAAACTTAGTACATGCGAACACAATGGCTAATAACTCCTTCTCAATCTGTGCCCAGCGCGTCTCCGCGGGCGCTAGAGTCCTCGCGGCGAAAGCCACGGGCTGGCCTTGCTGTAACAAACAGGCTCCAAGGCCTCGCAAACTTGCATCCACCGACAGCGTTACTGGCTGAGCGGGGTCATAATACCTAAGTACGGGTGCGTTCATCAAACTCTGCTTTAAATTATCGAATGCATTTAGGTGATTTTTATGCCATTCCCATTCACGATCTTTCTTCATGAGTTCACGCAGCGGCCCTGATAAATCTGAATAATTTGGAATGTACCTCGACAAATAATTTACTAAACCTAGAAACCTCTCTAAATCTTTTCTGCACTTAGGTATTTCCATGGTTTTGATTGCACTGATTTTGGATTCATCTGGCCTCATTCCCTTCTCATCGAACATGTGTCCTAAATACGAAACTCTGTTTTTATAAAACTCACATTTCTCTTTGTTAAATTTGACGCCGTTCTTTTTCGCTATCTCCAACACTTTTTTCAATCTGGCATCATGTTCACTCTTAGTTTTGCCCCATACCAAAATATCATCGATAAAAATTTCTATTCCTTCCATTCTAAACATTTTAACCATCTCATTATGAAAAACTTCAGACGCGCAAGATATACCAAATGGTAATCTTAAAAATCTATACCTTCCGAAAGGTGTCGAGAAGGTACAGAGCCTAGAACTCTCATCATCCAGACACACCTGACACCATATTATATTTGTGTGTCGCAAGACATGTATTCAAACAACGTCGTCAGATCACTAACTGGTTTTTATTAGTTCTTCTCATGCACACATACGTAAGAAGGTACAAGACGCACACATACATAGACATTGATTACTACAGTGTAGGTCTGTAACTATATTACGTCACGTGACGGTGGGAGTGTAGGTCTGTAACTATATTACGTCACGTAACGGTGGTAGTGTAGGTCTGTAACTATATTACGTCACGTGACGGTGGTAGTGTAGGTCTGTAACTATATTACGTCACGTGACGGTGGCAGTGTAGGTCTGTAACTATATTACGTCACGTGACGGTGGTAGTGTAGGTTTGTAACTATATTACGTCACCTGACGGTGGTAGTGTAGGTCTGTAACTATATTACGTCACGTGACGGTGGTAGTGTAGGTTTGTAACTATATTACGTCACCTGACGGTGGTAGTGTAGGTCTGTAACTATATTACGTCACCTGACGGTGGTAGTGTAGGTCTGTAACTATATTACGTCACCTGACGGTGGTAGTGTAGGTCTGTAACTATATTACGTCACCTGACGGTGGTAGTGTAGGTCTGTAACTATATTACGTCACCTGACGGTGGTAGTGTAGGTCTGTAACTATATTACGTCACCTGACGGTGGTAGTGTAGGTCTGTAACTATATTACGTCACGTGACGGTGGTAGTGTAGGTCTGTAACTATATTACGTCACCTGACGGTGGTAGTGTAGGTCTGTAACTATATTACGTCACCTGACGGTGGTAGTGTAGGTCTGTAACTATATTACGTCACCTGACGGTGGTAGTGTAGGTCTGTAACTATATTACGTCACCTGACGGTGGTAGTGTAGGTCTGTAACTATATTACGTCACCTGACGGTGGTAGTGTAGGTCTGTAACTATATTACGTCACCTGACGGTGGTAGTGTAGGTCTGTAACTATATTACGTTACGTGACGGTGGTAGTGTAGGTCTGTAACTATATTACGTCACGTGACGGTGGTAGTGTAGGTCTGTAACTATATTACGTCAACTGACGGTGGTAGTGTATGTCTGTAACTATATTACGTCACCTGACGGTGGTAGTGTAGGTCTGTAACTATATTACGTCACGTGACGGTGGTAGTGTAGGTCTGTAACTATATTACGTCACGTGACGGTGGTAGTGTAGGTCTGTAACTATATTACGTCACCTGACGGTGGTAGTGTAGGTCTGTAACTATATTACGTCACCTGACGGTGGTAGTGTAGGTCTGTAACTATATTACGTCACGTGACGGTGGTAGTGTAGGTCTGTAACTATATTACGTCACCTGACGGTGGTAGTGTAGGTCTGCAACACCTGACGGTGGCAGTGTAAGACAGACCATGTTTTTTAGTGTTCCGTACCCGAAGAGCACAACGGAGCCCTATGTCTATCCGTCCGTATGTCACGGGTCTTTAGCTTTTAGACGGAATATTATCCAGAACCGAATATTCAGTTAAAGATGTAATTAAATTATTTAAAAGTAAATATAAAAAATTAATAGAAAAAATTTTTTTTTTGCCCTGACATGTGGGGTGTGTTTTAGAGCTAATTGAGTATACATTTTTAAAAAAAAATTTTTAATCTCCAAAAATAAAGAAACGGGGACCGTCAAAATTGACAGTTTTAGTCCATTTTTGTTACCGGGTCTATCTTAAAGACCAAAGTTTATGCTATACTTAAAAAACAAATACCGAAAACGCCGATTTATAATGTAAGTTTTCCTCGACCAACTTAATGTAGATCTCGTCGAGACCTTTTCCTAGACACATGGGTTTTGACATTAAAAAAAAAGTTTTTTTGGCACCCCATGGTCCAACCCCTAGGGATTTACCGCCTTCCGTTCCAAAGATATTTTGCTGGGATATAGATAGACAGATAGATAGATAGATAGATTGTGGATATATAGATAGATTGTGGATATATAGATAGATTGTGGATATATAGATAGATAGATAGATACCTTAAAAGGAAAAAATGGAACCCTAAAAGGATCACCGGTGTGGGTGTCTGTCTTTCCGTCTATAACAGCCGATTTACTCTGGCACACGTACTTTCAAGAATTTTCATGTCCACTATATTAAATTTCAAAATCGATGCCATTTTCGTAATTAACGTCCCACAAAACCATAAAAACGACACCCATATTGATATCTACACATTTCAACCCCATCGCACCCCAACAGGGGATGATGGTATTTCACGTTCGCTACATTGGATTTAGAAATCGTTGTTGTTTTGGTACAAATGAGAAATATAAAAAAAGAAGTAAAATATATGTCGAATAAACGTACACCTATCCGAACCGGAGGCGGTCTATTATAATAAAATATCAGCGTTACAAAGTTAACGTGGTTTAATCTAATTACACACAAATTAAATGACAACTTTAAGAGGCAAACGATCCGTCGGAGTAATGCTTGTGCATCGGGCGCGCTCCCAGCGAACACTGCCGCTCGAGCTCGACCATGCGGCCGCCCCGACGTTCCGTGAGCGCGCGCGCGCGACACCGGCGTCCCCCGATGGCGCGGCAAACACGTGCTGTGCCTCAGAAGTCAAATCAGCTCCTTTTAATCATTTTCGCCGACATATATATAAGTATATTTTTTTATAAAAATGCAATATGGGTATCAAATTGTAGGTATTAAAAATCTGATTGTTAAAATATACAGTTTAATAAATATATAGTGCCAATAAATATATAGTGCCAATAAATATACGTATAGTTATGAATTTTACAAAAATCTTTATTGGTTCATGATGCTAATATTGCTAATCACTTACCAAGGCTCAAGTATGAATTTCGACGATGTTCACAAATTCACCTTGTACCTATATATTTTTACAATTATCTACAATTTGATGCCCATATTGTAATTTTAGATTTTTGTTTTTCTCTGCTTTGTATAGGAAATATTATTTCAAATTTTTCATTTTTTTCAGCTTGTTATGTTAACAGATTAATGCTATTTTTGTGCCATGTTGTGTATGAGGCTGTGACATACGGACGGACAAACAACGAAGTTTCACCCGAAAGGTTCTTTTGTAGATACCTTTTAGGTACTAGGGGACCCTAAAAAAACACATAAGTATAGGAAAAAAAAACTGAAAACTACAATGTTTAATTATTTAGGAAGTTATAAAAGATCAACTGAATTAGACACTTTAGATTATAGAGTTTAATAGATCTTAAGTGTCAAGTGGAATCACATGCCAATGGAATTATTGGAATTGTTGACCATAATATTTTTAGGGTTCCGTATTGTACCACCGTACGGAACCCTTTGTGTGTGAGTCCGACTTGCACTTGGCCGGTTTTTTACTCTTGTATAGTAGAAAACGTCGCCGGCAGTTAGTAGAAGCGCGGGGGGCGGCGCAGCGGCGGGCGTGGTTCTCGGCGCGAAGGCAGGCGCACAGCTGCTGACGTCAGCACGCGCCGGCGCTGCCGTCAGCGAGCTCGGTGCCGTGCCCGTGCTGCGAGCGGCCACTGCGGCGCTCACTGTCGCCAGCATAGGTACGTCTACCGGTGTACTCAATGTGCACTGATACCTTCCCTGCTGACTGCTGCTCTAGTGTATCGCGGTGTGTTGCCAGTGCTGTGGGCGTGCTGCGTGTTGTCGACGAGCGGCGGCGTGCTGCCGGCGGTGGCGCTGGGCGCGGGGCGCGCGCTGCAGGGGGCAGGGGCGGCCGGCGCCGGAGTGGCGGGGCTCGCGCTGGCGGCGGCAGTGGCGCGCGTGCCGGGACAGGGCATCGCGCCGCTGCTGGGCGCCGTCGCACTCGGTACCTCTCTCCAGACTGCTGCTTCAAACAATATAAACACATCTCCTCCCGCCAGTGTAAAGTCGCTGACAAATGCGTGTAAAGTTAACAAGAGAAGCTCTTATGTTGCTAAATTATAATATTGTCCCCCTTGATCGGCTGTGCTCGCTGATAGCCACCGAACAATTATTGTTCTGTGCTGATAATGGTTGTTGCGCTTGTACCGAGTACCGGGCAGGGGCTGCGTGCTGTGACAACAAGGAATGTATAGATTTGCCGGCATTCCTCGGAGACTGGGCCACAGTCTGTAACGTTGACCTGTTGGTCCTCAGGCGTGCTGGTCGGGTACCCGTTCGGAGGCGCCGCGTACAAGCTGTGGAGCCGCGCGGCGCCCTTCCAGGTCATTAGCGCGGCGCTTCTGTTGAACCTGGGTAACTTTAATTTTACACCTTTACTTGGCGTTTTCGTCACTATATATAACTAATTTGTTTCAGTTGGTTTCAGTAGTTCAACTCTTAAAAGGATTTCCCAACTAACACATTAGTGAAATTTGCAGCTAATCTTATATCTTGAATAGAGCAATTTGGGCTTTTTATAATATCATAGACTAAGTATTACTAGGTAGGTATAGACCGACAACTCCCATACATCAAGGCGTAGCAGATTTTTTATGCGCCCTTACAACACTAGGTGTCGCCAAGTGTTGCAAATAAACATAGTAAACTCTCATGGTTACTGTTAGATATACGGGAGACAGACAGAGCGTCCGAGTTAAACGCTGGCTAATAGCACACTGATTGTTTATTGGATACCCTCTTATACCTAACATATGTTAGATATACGGGAGACAGACAGAGCGTCCGAGTTAAACGCTGGCTAATAGCACACTGATTGTTTATTGGATACCCTCTTATACCTAACATATGTTAGATATACGGGAGACAGACAGAGCGTCCGAGTTAAACGCTGGCTAATAGCACACTGATTGTTTATTGGATACCCTCTTATACCTAACATATGTTAGATATACGGGAGACAGACAGAGCGTCCGAGTTAAACGCTGGCTAATAGCACACTGATTGTTTATTGGATACCCTCTTATACCTAACATCCCTCCACCACTAATTGTAGACATCTCTATTAATTATAACAAAACAATAACTAAACTAAACTCAAATCAAAAACTTCTTATAACCCTTCTTGTGTAAATTTCTCTTGCTACGAGAATAACCGGGTGCCTGTCTTGGCGTTCCTGTCTGTACTTCTACTTCTGCTCTCCTCGCCCCTTCCTCAGAGAAAGGAAGCTGTAGCAGTAATTCCGAAGTATCTAACTGAGCTTCAACATCAGGTGAGTTCCTTGGGTGTTCAACGTGAGATCTACGCATCGACGTAGATTCAGGTGATACCTCATCAGATTGCGGCGCCGAAGAAGCTACAGGCCGAGATATTGAGGCGGGTTCTTCAACAAGTTGTGCAGACCGCTCAGAGCTCTGAAGAGACGCGACCACAGGTGACTCACACACAACTGTCGACAGCGGGGTTGAGGCGGCGCGCGTTGAGGGGGCCGGGGAGATTAAGCGCGGCCGCGGTGATGGCGCGGGTGACAACGAGCGGGCACGTAAATCACTTTTGTTCCGGTAAAGCTGGTCCATATGTTTCTTATACACTCTATTGTCCGTTACGTCACTCACTAGATAAGTGTTCGTGCCTAAATCCTTAATTATTGATCCGTAACACCAGATAAATTTCTTATTATTTTTTTTTGTATACAACTTTTTCATTTATAGAAAATGGATGTTTCAGAACACCGCTGTAATATTTACACTGTAAAGACTTAAACACTGTCTAAAGTTAAACATCGTTTAAACACCCTTTCTGTTTGTGTTTCTGTTTTAACAGGTCCCTTGAAAAAGAATCCAAAAATAATGTACTATTTTATCAAAATAATACATTATTTACTGAAGTAGATATGCAAGTTCTTAAAGTGTCGATTTTTTTTCGTAGCGCCTTAAGCAACTGGTTGGTGTTAATTGGGTTATTCCTCAGTTGAACTACGGAGAAAAAAGTGTCACTATGTCAAATGACCTTTGGGTCATTCCCACGGTTGAACTAATGGGAATAACGCAAATGGGATCCCTATACCAAAAGCTACAAGTGCAACTAAAATTAAAAACAGCGTGTTTGTGATTGTGTACCAATACAATGGCTCCTTTCGTCCTAGATTGACAGGCGCCCACATGGCATATCCCCTCTGTTCTAAATACAGGCGCCCACATGGGATATCCCCTCTGTTCTAAATACAGGCGCCCACATGGCATATCCCCTCTGTTCTAAATACAGGCGCCCACATGGCATATCCCCTCTGTTCTAAATACAGGCGCCCACATGTCATATCCCCTCTGTTCAAAATACAGGCGCTCACATGGCATATCCCCTCTGTTCTAAATACAGGCGCCCACATGGCATATCCCCTCTGTACTAAATACAGGCGCCCACATGGCATATCCCCTCTGTTCTAAATCCGTGGTCACCAAGTGGTCACTGTTTTCTTTTGAATTGTTCGTGATTTCAGCGCTGCAATGCCTCTTCTTGGATAAAGAAGAACTGAACCAGCGCTCGTCGTTCGTATCGCTGAACGGGTCGGGGCGGGGCGGGATGCGGGCGACGCTGACGTCACTGCGGCGCGAGGCGGTGGCGGCGTGCGCTGGCGCAGTGCTGATCACCACAAGCGTGATGGCGGCGCTCGAGCCCTGCCTACCCGTCTGGCTCATGCACAAGTTCCATCCGCAGGTAGGGTTACCATTTCAAAATGGTGCGATGCCTGTCTAACAGCCTGTTGCTGAAAGGGTTTTTAAGTTTAATGAACCTTTAAAGTTGATGCCATCCCTTACATTGTTCTTGACAAAGAAAGTGACAGCATTCATTTTAAAGTTTCATTAAACATAACAAATCACTGTGTTAGGGTGCTGATCAACTGATCTGGTCTACTCGTCTATCCAAACAGATCGCAAGCTTTGCTGCTCGGTAGTCCATACATGTTAAGGCAACTGAGTAACTCAAATATACCAGCTGTGACAATGAATGGGGTTCCTATTGTGTTTGCTAAAACTGCTAAAAACCTGGGTGTTATATTCGACAGCAGCTTGTCTTGGGCTCCTCACATAAATGGGATCAGTAAAAGAGTGTTTGGAGCATTTCATGCTTTGAAGTGCCTCCAGAATTTCATTCCCTTTGAAACTAAAATCTCCCTTGCACAATCTCTTCTTCTTCCCTTGATCGATTATGCCGATGTCTATTTTCTTGATGCCAATGAAGAGTTGCTAAATAAGCTTGAGCGCCTTCAAAATCTGGCTATTCGTTTCATCTATGGCTTACGTAAATTCGACCATATATCCTGTTTTCGCAAAGAGCTTAGATGGCTCCCTATCCGTCAGCGTCGTCATTTACATATCCTTACCCAGCTTTACAGCATTCTCAGTAATCTTCACTCCCCTTCTTATCTTCGTGAACGATTTGAACTTTTGTTATCTTCTAGGGACAAGCCGACTCGTGCACGAACTGTCTCTCTTCTCAAAACTCCTGTGCACAAATTGTGTGCATTCGGCCAGTCCTTCACCGTCGTGGCCATAAGATTATGGAATTCGCTTCTCCATAACATCAGAGACTGTCCTACACTCGGTATTTTTAAAAACAGAGTGAAAGAGTTTTTCAACCTTTCAACTCCATGCATGAGTATGAGTATCTGTAGATAGCACAATATTTAATTTAACTATTGTTATATATTTTTGTCTTATTTATTGTAAATGTTACGTATATAAGTAAATATGTTTATTGTTTAAATAGTTACTTCATTATTATTTATATAGGTATATTGTTGTTATTTATAATCATAGGGTGTAAGTATATTAACATTATGTGTCTACTTTTTATTATGACTTCTCTTTTTCAATCCGGGTTTGCTGGAAGTAATCTCTTTTTAGAGATAAGCTCGCCTATGTACATGATATATCTAAGAATTTTGTAAAAATAATATGTTTCTTTTTGTGTACAATAAAAAATATGAACACAGAAGTAAGTCGAAGTATGGAATGGCTATAAGGGGAGTTGGGAGGCCATATAGCAACTTACTACCAAACTGCCCAAGTTTATCGTATGTGGTGTAAAATATTGTGCAATATCGATGAATGGGAAAATATAAAAAAAATGTTGTTTTATTTGTTTTTCCTCAGAAATACTGCTCAGAAGGAGGTTAGTGTACCCCCTAAATTCTAAATTCTAAATTCGTGGCGGGGCGATGAGTCCTGCACTGATTCTCGGTAATCGTGAATATTGTGCACTTCCCCCCGGTCAGTCAGCCCAGCCAGGACAGCTCCTTAAGGGCCTTACTATTGCCAAATGGGTACTTTCTAAAGCCTACTCCTCGTTTATGGCCAAACCAAAAATAATGAAAAAATGTATTATGAATAATCAACTCTTAGACAACATATGCAACAGTTTTCTTTTTCATACCACCAAAACTTCTACATGAACTATTTTTTTTACTGAATGGTGTTTTTTGACCTCAAATTCCCTACTGCTCCTGAGTTGCTTGGCCGATTGAATTCATCTATGCTGTTCACGCGCAGCGTGACGCGTGATTCGCGCGCGCATGCGCGGACGACCACCCCCCCCCCCCCACCGCGCGCCGGTCGAGGCGCGCGCGGGCGCTGGTCTCACTCTGTTTCGCCGCAACCGTCGACCGAACAATACGTGTGTGCACACATTCGCGACGCCACAACCAATCTCGCGTATCTACCGTATCTTGTGATCATATCAGTGCTGTGTATTACTCCAAGACATTCTGCACATCCCTGTCCAAGATCAGCCCTGTCATCATCAGCCCGACAAGGAGTACACCACGCGGCACATTGTCAGCGCATTCGTCTCTCGCCCATCAACATTCCAACCAGGTCAGTGCACCCACATTGTTTTCCACAATTCTCCCGTGTCAAATCCCATCAGCCCTGCATTCCTGTAGCCAGCGGTTACATATGCTTTGATAAATAGATAAACTTTATAGCTATAAACATAACATAAGATTATTCAATCGAGTAATCACGTCCAAGTGAAAAGTATAATTTTCCCCTATTTCGCTCTATCAAGGACGCAGCGAGCGTCGTAACAGCCACTATGCATTGCGCGCTGATATGAACATTATTTCAATGTCGTTTCCGTTGATATTTGTAGTGACAAATATCGAGCTGCTAATTTGGCGATGGTAATCGCCTTAAAGTAAAGCCGAACAGCTTCAGCGTTCTGACACATAAACTGGTCCAGTGAAGGGAAGTTGGAGCTCGAGCTAGTGTACCCCCACTTCATGGTTAAAATAGGTCGAATCTGTTCAAAACCGAATCAGAGCACCCCGACTCTATACAGTCTTGTGGCTACTACCCCTAGAGTGTATATAAAAAGCCGAAGGTGCGAAGGGAGGGCAGCCCCCGCCCGCTTTAACAAAGTTAGCGGCTGAGGCTGGTCGCCTTGGCGACCAACAAGCCGAAGCTGCGAAGACGAGCATGGGTGCCTATGCTCTGTTACGCAAGGGTGAAGGGGCTGCACTTCCCACAGCGTCGTAGCTGATGCAGAAGTGAATTTGTGACATTAAAGTGACTTCAGTATCGATAGGTTCAAATGGTTCAAAAATCGATTTATGCACTGGTAGGTTGAAGATTAAAAGAAAGGGGGTTTTTGCACTTCCCCCCACCCCAACTTTATAAAATTTATAAATTTAATATAACCTGAATTTGTTAATTATAACCTCAAAAAAGTACAAAATTAAATATAATAAAACGGTGCATTACCTTATAATAGGGAGGGGGGGTTCTAGGGGGTAGGGGGCCACCCCCCCCACCGCTACCTTCTCACTCTCCCCCCCTCCGCCTGCCAAACGATACTAAATTTTAACCCACTAATATTATAAATGCAAAAGTTTGGATGGGTGGATGGATGGATGGATGTTTGTTACTCCTTCACGTCGAAACTACTAAAACGATTAGGCTGAAACTTTGCGCAAATGCAGTTCTAGACCTGGAATAGGACATAGGCTACTTTTTATCCCATCTATAAATCAATTCCCATTGGAAGGCAATGGGGTGTCAAGTTCCTAAAGAAAAGTGATGTAGGTACTGTTACTCCTTCACGCCGTTGAATATTAATAATAATAAGCCTCTCAAAATCCAACCCTACGTCCAAGCCATTTTAACATTTACAAAACTTACACGGCTAACAGGGCAATGGCATAGCGCAGGGCAGCTTGAGGCAAGCTGTTGGGCAATAACGTGCTCCCGGGGGAAGGCCCTGTTCCTCATCTTCGGCTTGCCTTTGTTGGCCGGCTGAAGTTAAGAATGATGAGGGACAGATCCCCCACCTCTGGCTTGCCGTGGAAGGCCGGTCAGAGTGGAGTTGCAAGAGCTATATTGCTCGAAGTGTGGATGTGAAACGTAAGTGGCGAGTGGGCACGTGATGCTGGACCCTCAGGGAGCAAGTGATCGTCGTTTAAAGTCCAGTGACAACTCTCCACCCTTTAGCCGCTCAGAAAATGTTGCCCCCTTGTCTCTCTGCGCGAGCGACCGTTTGGGGGGCCCATTTAATTGAGTTGGCAAGTCTCCGCCTGCCTATTTTTCCGTGTTATTAACATAAGTCGGGCAGGCACTATAGTTCCTTCCATAGTCCTAGACATCCAGTCCACTAGCACCTCAATCCAATAGTCTGGTTTCCTTTGTTTTCATTCCTTACAATAGTCCTACTCTGACCGGGGGTTGTCCTTGGGTGCACTCCTACAGTGCGTATAGGGATACTCGTCGGTTGGTATCACAGCACATTTCGATAAAATTGTTTAAAAGGCCTCTACGTGTTGGCTTCGGCCCCGCATACACGCCTCCCAAAGGTCCGGGACTACATAGTCCCGAGATATAATAAATATATGTACACAATGATAATAATAATAATAATCTTTATTTCAAACCATTGGTCCATATTTTATATTACATAATAAGATTTAAATTACTATACTGTAACAAGAGATACAATCAATATTATATCAATAAATTAAAAATAAAGCTAAAACTAATTCCACTTTTCTTCAAATAATTTTGGTCATCAGAGTCATAACATAACTTGAAAAGAGGTTTTTTCGAATCCATTTACTCCACTATAACGTCATCTACGTATTTTATTAATGGGTAAATGTTTATTGAGTATTTGATTAAGATTCTTAGTGAAGGAAAACGCGATTGGATGAAATTTTCTCGATAGAATTCAATTACGAAAATACCTCTAAATTGTTTTATTTTTTCCTTTTATTCGGAAATCCTTGAGTGAAATTGCACTCAAAATGTGGATATTATGTATTTGTAAAGTCTACTTGAAAATATTTTTGACAAAATAGCTTAGTACATTTTATATTAATAAAAAACCGACTTTTTGCTACTTTTCCACGAATCCGTCCCTCTCGCACTGAGGGTTTTTTCGCACATGGAGTAACAGGGACGCTAAAACTTTTACGTATCGCCGTTATCGCAAATAGCGCCACAGGTTTTAATAAATTTGACCAGAAAGTAGCAATTGAACGTCTGGAATCTTAAGGTGATTACCCACGCCAACGGCCTTGAGCAATCGGCCTCACCTCCGGGGAGTTACAGGCGCTGCTCCCCGCATGCCTCTGCGCAGACGCCCCGCGCCCCTCTACAAAGATCGCTAGCGTCGCAATGATTCACACCTCGTAGCGAGGTAGAAATAAATGTATGTAGCATTGTTTTATGCGTAAACCTATAACTATAACTTTTGAAGCTCAATAGGCTGTGGTGCTGTAACAGAGAGATGTGACCATTCTGTTCCTACTACTACACGGTGATATTTTGGTAGTTTTGAAAACAAACTAGTGATTATAGTAATCGCGAACTAGTGGTGATAGTACTGAAATCGCGAAAATATATAAAACATATACAACAAAATCGGTTATGTGAGGATACCCGAAAGTGACCAAGTTGATATTGGGGTCAGACCTTTATAAATCTTGGGCTTGAGCGGTAACAGACGAGCGTCACTTTGCAGTTGGTAACCGTCAACAGTAGGCCCACCATGAGTTTGGCACTCGATATACGTTAGCGACTGCGTAAAATATAATGTATTGGAAATTCTGGTTCCTCTCGTATACCGCTAGAACCGCTAAACTCATACAAATGTTTTACGCTGTCGCTAACGTGTATCGAGTGCCAAACTCATGGTAGGCCACAGGCACAGTATTATACTGTGCCAGAGGATTGAGGTAACTTTAGACGTCGAACCTTGTCGGAGGTAACCGTCTAATGATGGTAGCGTCAGCCGTCGTCGGTTGCAGTCAAACAATTTTTCATAAAAAGTTTCTGTTTTTATATTTGAATGATTTTTAAACGATAATGACGAAAAAAATATATATTGATAAAATATAATTTTGTTACAATTTTTGTTAATTTCGGTGCTTTAAGAGACTTGAGTGGTATGTATCGGTTATTTGCGGGTCTCATAATAAAACCGATAGTATGTAATATATTTGGGTACTCAAAAACGGTTTCAATGATGTTGATGCAACTTTTAGATTTTATTTTTATGAAGATTGTATTCGCACGTAAAATAAACAAAACATATATTTTTTTTATCTGTAAATTTTAATTATGTTACGTAATCTGTACCACAGTTTCACCTCGCTAACACTTGTAAGCTCTCATCTGCAGGTAAATCCTCAATTTGGTAAATATATGTATATATTTTCTTGATCATGAGTCTTCTGCTTTTTATTTGTTCTTCACTTGAGATAAGTTAAATTTTTTGTTGTGCTCTTTGTTCTTCATTTTCTTGTTCTGTACTTTGTTTATTTCATTGTTCTGTACTGCGGTCTTCATTTTCTTGTTCTATTATATTGTTATATATTTTCTGTGTGTTTTCGTTTTTGTGATTTTCTTTTTTCCTTTTGTTACTTTTTTTGTTGTGCACTTAGTTTTTCATTTTATTGTTCTGTACTGTGGTTTTCATTTTCTTGTTTTATATTTTGTAATACATTTGCTGTAAATTAAAACGAATCTACCAGAATCGAGTCTTTAATCGTCTTTTGTTCAGAGGCTTTGCCGTTCATTTCTAATGCAATGAATGAGCCTGGAGATGGTGGTGGTCCAAAAGATATTTTTCTCTGAAAAACATAATAAATAAGTTTGAATTTAACTAAGTACATAGTATAATTTTTAACCTACTATAAATTATAAAATAATGCAAACCCATTAAAGAAAAATACTCAAGTTTCACAAACAAATATAAAACATAATATTAATTCCTAAATATTTACCTAAATTCAAGGATATTACCACGTTATAAAAAAAGATTGGTAAATTCTCAAACCTACCGGAATCGACTCTTCGATAGTCTTTTGTGCAGACATTGTTGGATCATTGTCTTTGCCTTCCATTTCTGAAGCAATGAATGAGCTTAGAGATTGTGGTGATCCAGACGATGCTTTTCTCTAACAAACATAAAAAATAACGCTGAATATGTTTCAATACGGAATATAATTTTTAACGTACTAGGCTGTCGGGTGACAGTTGGCAACCCTATGTCATTAAATAACAAGATGTGACCAATTCGTAGTGGTGTAGAAAAAAAACTACATCAAAATAAACAGGGTTGGCTCGACGCAACCTGAAAAATTTTGTAAAGTCAGCAAAAGCAGCACAATTTTATTGATAAAAAAAATCACATCATCAAGTATATATCATCGACAGAGCGTATAAAAGGTGCTAAAGAAAGCTTTTTTTCATATAAAAAGATATTCGATAAAATCAGGCTGATATTAGTACCAACATAGGACATGCCAACCTTATTTTTAAGCACCTTGTGATACGCTATACCGAACATAGTACTTGCTACTTATTGACGTAATTTATTGTCGGAAAATTTGCGTTGTTTTTGCTGACTGTATAAAACGCTCTAGGTTGCGCCTAGCCAACCCGGTTTATTTTGATGTAGTTTTTTTTCTACATCACTACGAGTTGGTCACATCTTGTTACTCGATGAGATAGTGTTCCCGACTGTATTCTGACAGTCTACTATTCTATACCATAAATTGCCACCGAATGACGTTAGCGTCAGCCGTCGGTTGCAGTCGACCATACAACGCTGACAATACCATCAATCGAGTACAGTCGGCGCTGTTTGGCAGCGTCAGCACGTCGAATGCAACCAATAGCTGACGCTCACTTCCATTGTTCGATGGTAGTCAATGGCTATCGCCAACATGGTTCGACATGTGCTGTGCAGTTACCTACCGTTGTCTACGGCTACCGTTTTGAAAGTGATGTTCGTTTGTTGGCACCCTAAATATTTACAAAATTTCAATGACGTTACATAATTTCAATGACAATGATATTTGATAGGTGGTAGAGCTGATGCCGGGCTCGACTGTGGAGGTACCACCATCTTATTTGGAGACCCCCTCGAAGTAATTCTGAGGAGAGTAAGAGGACAGCTCACAGGCAAAAAACCAGGAGACCCACCATGCCTAGGACCGATGGATGGCGGTATATCCATCCCTTATAGCCGGGCCTTATATGGAACAGACTGGTAACGGGCAGCGGCGTCACTGGTGCGAGGGTTCCGGCACCGCGCTCATCAACCCGCCTGCCCAGCGTGTGTGAGTATGGACAATTCTTCCAGGATGGCCACCGGGAATGACAAAGTCCTGAAACGGCTTATGTCCAGCAGTGGACGAACGAGGCTGATGGATGGATGGAATCACATTACATGTTACATGCACAGATTATTTTGAATTAATATATTGTCAGGTCTTGGTCATTTTTGCAGATTTTGTCGGATTATTTTCTTTGCCTTCTGTTTCTGGTGGTCTCTTTTTAGATGCCCCTGAAATAATATATCAACTATATGTATTATACCTACAATTCTAGTTATTCAACTATCTCTACATAATATTACAGGTATAAATACCACGGCTTTGATATGCCTGCCTGGGACATATTTTTCTGAAATGAACTAAAACAAGTATTTCAAATAATGCTCCGGTCCAAAAAAACAGGTCGGAAGCGGAGCTAAACCATATACATAGTCCGAGCCTTGATACTTGGGTAGTTTATTTAGCTGGATAGAAGTAAAAACAAAATTTTGAGCAACGTTTTTTGCGTGAATTGTTGCTTTAGCTGTTTATAATAATAATTATACCTATATATTGTCACGATAGGAATCCCCGAGGGGGCTTTGGAGGTGTTTCGAGTGTCTCCGCATTCGGTACACCCGCGTTTCACCGACGATAAGTATGTCCCAACGTGGTTGGTGGTGACTTTGGGCACAAAACATTCAGCAAGTAGTAAGTATTAGTAAATACTATGCACAAAAATTCCGAAAAACTCCTTGGTGCATGCCCAACCGAGGCTTGAACCTGGATCTCAAAATTGAGAGGCCTGTGTTCTACCCATGAGCTACTATAATTGTTACCAGTAATTATTCATATCTACTCTACTATGGATAATGATGGTGTAGGTAGATTATGTTAGGTACTTACTTACTTTACTGCATGTATTTTCAAAGCTTTTGTAGCCGCTTCTTTATTGTTTTAGGTTTTTGTGGCCTTTCTCTTAATCACATTATATATTTATAATTTTTCTAAAAAAAGTTCCTTGCTAACTCGTCAAACTTCTAGTATATTATAGCGTCCACGCGCGAACTTCACAGCACAATTTATCCTCTAAATAACTAAGTCCATTGCCGAGAGTACTATCTGAACGCACACAAATAAAAATTCTTATAAATATTTTCGCAAACATGTCATCAGACGCCAGGGTGCGGTACGTGGCAACGAGTGACACAGCCTCCCCGTCTGAACGCCACTGCATGACTGATGCCTGCGCCCGCGCAGAGCACCTCTGAGCCTTTGACCTTGAAATCTTACATATTTCGATATTTTTAATAGGAAAAGTTACTGGATATACTTGAGATATGTTGCATTTAAAGTTCAACAGATTCTTAATTTTTTGGCGTGTAAATATTTCCAAACGTCATAGCAGATTAGGAGGAGTAGGGAATTTAAGCCAAAAAAACATCATACAGTTGTTATTTTTTTTAATATAGAAGTTTTGATCGTACGAAACCAAAATTTGTTGCAAATATTTTCAAAGAGTTATTGATTCATATATATTTTTTTCAAGCTATTTGGTCCAGCCGTAAACGAGAAGTAGGCTTTAGAAAGTACCCATCTGGCTGTATTTCAAGGATCAAGCGCCTTTAAGGCTTTAAGTCTTTACCAAGCCACTGGTGGTAGAAAGAGCCAACCTAAAACTCGCCACCCGCTGCCTGATCACTGCCTCAGCACACGGCAGGCGCGCCTCAGCAAACATTGTGGACGCACTGCACCATCGTGGCAGACGGAAGAGAATGCGGAAAGCATCATTATATTGCACTTTAAATCTTCGGAATTTTTCCTTTAAATACTTCGTCCATAAATGCGGCGTGTACATCGTTTGACAGTATGTTTTAAAAAGGAGCAACTTCGAGTCACGAGACCCCTTGCAGAACTTACGACCTATCATATTGGCACGGACCGCTAATGAACGTTTCTCTCTATCCAAATCAGCATCATCATGGAGATCACTTGTAACCCATTGTCCAAAGTATTTAAAACTTTTAACGAACGAAATACTATCCCCGCTCAGGTTAACCGGAAAAGGACAAATAATAGCCTTACTGTTCTCCGAAAGCACCATACCCACAGACTTAGCGGTATTGTAGACCAACTTATGTTCAGCCGCATACTTTTCGCAAGTAGCCAAGAGACGTCTCAGAGCTGCAGCTGATGGGCTCAGGAGGACCATGTCATCGGCGTAGCTGAGATTGTTCACACACTGACCGCCAATGACATCCGACACGCGACCCCCTGACCTCACCAATCAAAGCATCAACGTACAGGTTAAAGAGCAAGGGAGAGGTAAGTCCCCTCTGCCTCAACCCGCACGGCAACACAAATTACTCTGACAACGCCCCGCACCACCTTACCAAGTTCGTCTGATCTGCGTACCAGCTGGCAAGGATGTTGATCATGTCTGGAGGCACACCTCTTTCACGCAGTTTATTCCAAAGAATTCTGTAGTCAACTCTATCGAAGGCGCGGCACAAATTGAGAAAACATGCAAACACCGGAGTTTTTCTCTCAATATAGTATTTGATAGTCTGCTTTAGAGAGAAAATTGTGAAATCAGTAGAACTATCTCTCTTAAATCCAAATTGAGCATCAATAATGCTAATAAATTTTGACAAAATATCTAAAATAATGTTATCAAATAATTTAGCACATGTTGTAGCTAGAGATATCGGGTGATCATTTTTACTATACGATGCTAACAATGGTATCGATTCAGCATAACACGTCTTAACTTTTTTGACAGGACTAACCTTATTTTAAGCGTCATGTCTTTTTCTTTCTTTACCGAAAAGACAAGGACAGAACGGTTAAATTAAGTTTAGTCCTGTCAAATAAGTTAAGATGTGCTTCGCCGAATCGGTACCACTGTCTTACTTTTAATAATGGGCGTGACTACGGTTTTAAGTAGATCCGATGGTAAGTGAGCGTGCCTCAGACACCCATTAAAGAACACAGAGAGGAACAATACGACCCACGGGCTACCGAAACGTAGATGCCCAACGCCAATACTGTCGTGACCAGCAGACTTACCTAGCTTCGTTGCTCTCAGCGTATTAAAAACCTTACTCTCTAAGACATGCGAATAAGCAGCTACATGGTCAGGACTAAATTTGGATTGGTCGTCGGAAACACTGCTTTCCGAGACCAAGAAACGATTCCTAAATAAGCTCGCAATACCACTCGTATCATCAATACCACTCGTATCATCAATACCACTCGTATCATCAATACCACTCGTATCATCAACAGTTATGGGGACACTGTTGTTAATTTTCAGAAACTTTGAAGTTGCCTTCCAAAACTTTGAAAAGTGTTTCTCAGCACAAGCGCTACTCATTTTATCTAGCAGAATTTGATACTCGTTGTTTTGGCACCATCTAAGCCATATATTAGTGGGATGGGATAGTGAGGATGGGGTGGGATAGGATAGTGGCATTAGTGGGATGGGATGGGATTCGATACGACTATAAAAAAGCTTAATCAACGCGGACGAAGCAGCGGGCAAAAGCTAGTTTTACTATATTGGGCACAAATATAATTAAAAACTAAAGTAGTCCGTGGTTTCGTTAGCCGCCATTTTGATTTTAAATAGGATTTGGTTTTGCTCAATAACTCCCTTCGTAAGGGTACGGACCAACGATAGTAAATACTCACCAGTAAGTAAATACTGAGTTTTTACCAGTTTACACTCTGTATTTACCAGTTTACACTCTGTATTTACCAGTTTACACTCTGTATTTACCAGTTTACACTCTGTATTTACCAGTTTACACTCTGTATTTATCCAAAAAGCAGGATACATACTATACATACATTTATTAGTTTTGTTTTAAGATTCGTTTTTCAAGTTGACTTTAACTTACGATTAATGTTTTTGTGTGCACATTAAAGCCAATTCTGAAGGCTTTAATTTTAGTTTAAGTGCTGTCAAAACTAAATTTTATTTATTGCAAAACAGTTCATAAGTGTTACGTAGTGATTCGTAATCACTTACAAATTCTCCAGTATGAATTTACAATCAAATTTACCTTGTACAAGTATTGAAATCTTACCTTGTGTATGTAACTAGTCCGCGTGTGTGTGTGTAGCGTTGGGCGCTGGGCGCGGTGTTCGTGCCGGACTCGGTCGGGTACCTGGTGGCGACAACGGGCGCGGGGTGCGTGGCGCGGGTCGCGGGGGCGGAGCGCGCGGCGCTGGCTGGGCAGGCGGCGGTCGGGCTCGCCGCGCTCGCGCTGCCGCACGTCGCTACCGTGAGTGACGTCACTATACGGTTCACTCAGATACTTCAGGATGGACCTGACCCTACAACATGAACAACGCCACACTTTCGAGGGTTCTTTGGAAGAAATTAAGTATTTCCTTATATTAAAAAATGGGAATAATAAAACGAGCAAATAAAAAATGAGATACTGTTTTAATAACTTGAGCGGTATGAATTTGAGTAAGCGAAAAATTTACTTAACTGAAGACGAGTATTGATTAATAATAAAATCCAGACCCAGCTTACAAAAAGTGGGCTGTAAATAATCCTTTTGCATACAAAATTTTTAAGCATGCGACTTAATTACTAAGCGAGCGACTAAAAATACTGAGTGGGCGAATTTAAAGTATGAAATCAAAAATACTTCACCAAAAGTTAAAGGAATAGGTGCGACGACGAGCGAAGCGAGGAGGAGCGTGTTAGGTTTACATGTAAGATAAAATAAGGAGCCGAGCGAAGCGAGGCGACGTCCCTAGTTTTATTACTTTAAATTAAATTGTCATTAAAACAGAAAATTGTTACCCCTTCTCTTAAATACCTACTTTAACATAAAATGCCGCTCTCTATAAATAAATCATATGCCAAATATTGAGAAAAATGCAGGATATAATATTGACACACAAACAAATATCAGGAGCCGTATTTTTGAATCGTTCTTTTTCAATTCACGTGCGAAAATATATACCATTATACCTGTCTCATCTTACAAAGCTCTGATGTGCTACGTGAGATGGGTATATACTTTCGCACGTAAATTGAAAACGAAATCTTATGAAGCTTCTCATTTTGTAATTTAAGTAACTCAAATTAATGTTTTTAAGTTGCTGTTCTATTGATTTCTCGTTACTCGCAGTCAGTCGCTCATTTCGTAAAACAATAAGTCAATTTAATTATTTTTGTCACTTGAAATTTTTATTTACAGTCACTCGTTTTATTACTACCCTTAAAAAAATACATGTGGTTTGTTGGTATTTTATTGACTGAAAAATGTATTAAAATACATACATACGATGTTGGACTGGTTATAAATGCACAAAAAACCAAATTATTGTACATTCATTCGCCATACTTAAAATCACCCTTTATACCATGCATCGTTGCCCACGATCACCTATGTATGCATATGAATAACAATAAATCTGATTGTAAATGTGAGTCACTTGAATCAGTCGACAAACATACATACTTAGGACTAATCATTGACAAAAATTTACATGGGGACCGCATATAGAACGTTTAAGTAAAAAACTACGAGCTATTCTAGCTAAATTAGTAATATTGAAATATAAACTACGCTTTTCTACAGTGAGATTACTGTATATGTCTATGGCGGATTCTATTATTAGTTATGGACTAAGTAGTTACGGCCGTACTTATAAAACCTATATTGAAAAAATGTATAAACTTCAACGAAGTATCTTAAAAACATTGTACCTATCAACATAAGAAACCGTTTCAGAGAAGATGTGATACGATTATTTGAATATTGCAGAGTAATTGATGTATTCAATAAGATTAAACTAGAAAACTGTGTGTAAGAATACAATAATGTCAACTGTCTTCAAAAGAGAACGCGGCCGCAACATTTTCGTAACCTTCTTATCTACCTCCTTACGTTCTGCCCAAAAGCAACAATATTTATGGAAAGCGCACTTGGAACTACACCTGAAATCTTAAATAGATGTCAAACCTAACAAAGTAAGAGAAATCATGAAGAGACACCTATTGTGTTGAACTAATTATTATGTTAGTTAAATGTTTTTATTATTTACTTGTATTTTTTGTTATGTACTGTACCACTAAGAAGTGGCTCAGAAATCACAAGGGTTTACGTAATTTTTTTTATCAGATAAAAATATGTACAAAACATGATAATTAGATAAATAAAATAAAAAACATCTGTACATAAAAAAATATTTACAGCATTTTTTTTGGTTTTCTAACGTTCCCCGGTTAAGGAATCGACTTGATTTTTTAGGATTCTGTAGTACCTAAGCGGTACAAAAGGAAACTTTATGGTGAGACTCCGTTGTCCGTCCGCCCGTATGTCACAGCCTCATAACTTTAGCACCGCTAAAGATAAAAACATGAAATTTGGCACAAAAATACTATTAATTTGCCAACATATCACGGGGTAAAAAAATATATGAAAAATTTGAAATTGTTCAAAATATTTCCAAAACAAAATTAAGAAAAATAAAAAATATTATTCTAAAAATACAATATGGGTATAAAATTGTGGATATTAAAAAGCTCCTTGCAAAATATATACTTCTACTATATTTACTGGCACTGGTTTTGAGAAATCTTTGAAAAACCACAAAAATATGCATACACCCCCTTATATCCGAAACTGGTTGACCGAAAAATATGAAAAAAATATTGACTATAGATCATAACTGGCCAATTACAGGAAAACTATAGCGATTTAAAAAAAGGTGACCACAAATAAGAAATATAAAAAAGAAGTAAAAAAAGTTTAAAGAGTTGATTGTAAAAATATGTAGTTAACTTATATTAAGTTGCATCTATTCCGAGAAATACTTGAAAAACCACAAAAAATGTATGCCCCCCCCCTTATCTCCAAAACTGGTGAACCGAAAAATATGAAAAAAATCATGGTAATATGCGTTTACCTAAAGATAACAGGAAAATATAGCGATTGTGAAATTCACGAAAACAAAATGGCAACATTCCCAAAACTGTCGCATTACGGAACCCTAGGTACGCGAGTCTGACTCGCACTTGACCGTTTTTTTTTTATATAAAATAGCTCATAGAAATTTGAAGGGAATCTACTTAAATTCAATATTCTTTTGCCTACAAAATATTTCAATATCAGCTAAAGATCCTCCAATTTGTTATTTCGCAGCGTGATTATTATTACTATTACGCGTCCAAGAAAAAGAGGTCAATGAGCTAACATATCGCCTCTATCGAAAGCGAATTAAGTCTTTTCCATTGGACTTATTGTGCTGGGTGGGTAATAAATTGCTAGGGTATGCCCCGCTCTTAATTTTAGAAAATTGTACCACTATAGATCCGACATGTATGACTTGTATTACACATGATTATCATACGAGGGTCAAGTCACGAGCACAAGGTGTCAGGTGTCGTCGGGAAATGACCCGCTTTGCATCCTCTCGCTAAACAATTTATAGTGCTAGTGAGGTAACACCTTATAATTAGATCACATAAAATAAATGAATGTACAACATTAAGTAACTTTACAGGTCGGATGGCTGGCGCTACCGCACGTGGCGCTTGGCCTCGGCCTCGGCCTGGCGGATGGCGCGCTCGTCCCCGCGGTGCTGGCACGCGCACCGCGCTCCGTGCCGCAGCGGGCCGCGCTGCTGCAGGCCGCCTCTAGCGCTGCATATGCTTTGGGTAAGCACGACCCATATCCATCAGCGGTGTCGTCGGTAGAGTTCGGACTCGGCCTGGCTGGTGAAAGGCACGCGTATCCATTTTTTCACTAGCAGAGTACTGGGGTAGTTACCTACACTTCTCTGTACAATCTATCTGTACGGTACGTACACCGCACAATATCGCTAACTCATCAAACAGCGCGTCAACCGGCGATTTACTTACCACAGTTCAGTTCACGTTTGAGCCTACATCATGGCGGACGCACTCTCACCTCCCATATCAGTTACCAATATCAATTCCTTATCAATATAATCTATAGTGGACATCTAGACTTATCATTTAACAACCCCAAGAGATAAACCCTACACTGTCTATACTAATAATTTGGTAGTAAAAAAGGCGTGTCTGTCTGTTCCGTTTTAACTCATGAACCTCTCAACGGATTTGGATGCGATTTTTTTTATTATCATCGTAGTGATCTCGTACTCATGCGAGTGAAAACGCGGGCAAGAGCTAGTATGTGTATATAAGCCACTATGCTTTCAGTTACGTAGTAAATATGTGTCTCAGGTCCGGTGGTGGGGGGCGTGGCGGCGTGGGGCGTCGGGTTCGAGTCACTGCTGCGCGCGCTCGGCGTCGCCAACCTGCTCTACGTCGCGTATCTCTACCGCGCGCTCACTGTACACCCGCTATCCCCGCAGGTTAGTTACACAGTTCGTATCTCTACCGCGCGCTCACTGTACACCCGCTCTCCCCGCAGGTTAGTTACACAGTTCGTATCTCTACCGCACACTCACTGTACACCCGCTCTCCCCGCAGGTTAGTTACACAGTTCGTATCTCTACCGCACACTCACTGCACACCCGCTATCCCCGCAGGTTAGTTACACAGTTCGTATCTCTACCGCGCGCTCACTGCACACCCGCTCTCCCCGCAGGTTAGTTACACAGTTCGTATCTCTACCGCACACTCACTGTACACCCGCTCTCCCCGCAGGTTAGTTACACAGTTCGTATCTCTACCGCACACTCACTGTACACCCGCTATCCCCGCAGGTTAGTTACACAGTTCGTATCTCTACCGCACACTCACTGTACACCCGCTATCCCCGCAGGTTAGTTACACAGTTCGTATCTCTACCGCACACTCACTGTACACCCGCTCTCCCCGCAGGTTAGTTACACAGTTCGTATCTCTACCGCACACTCACTGTACACCCGCTCTCCCCGCAGGTTAGTTACACAGTTTGTATCTCTACCGCACACTCACTGTACACCCGCTCTCCCCGCAGGTTAGTTACACAGTTCGTATCTCTACCGCACACTCACTGTACATCCGCTCTCCCCACAGGTTAGTTACACAGTTCGTATCTCTACCGCACGCTCACTGTACACTCGCTCTCACCACAGGTTAGTTACACAGTTCGTATCTCTACCGCACGCTCACTGTACACTCGCTCTCCCCACAGGTTAGTTACACAGTTCGTATCTCTACCGCACGCTCACTGTACACCTGCTCTCCCCGCAGGTTAGTTACACAGTTCGTATCTCTACCGCACACTCACTGTACACTCGCTCTCCCCACAGGTTAGTTACACAGTTCGTATCTCTACCGCACACTCACTGTACATCCGCTCTCCCCACAGGTTAGTTACACAGTTCGTATCTCTACCGCACGCTCACTGTACACCTGCTCTCCCCGCAGGTTAGTTACACAGTTCGTATCTCTATCGCACACTCACTGTACACCCGCTCTCCCCACAGGTTAGTTACACAGTTCGTATCTCTACCGCACGCTCACTGTACACCCGCTCTCCCCGCAGGTTAGTTACACAGTTCGTATCTCTACCACACACTCACTGTACACCCGCTCTCCCCACAGGTTAGTTACACAGTTCGTATCCCTACCGCACGCTCACTGTACACCCGCTCTCCCCGCAGGTTAGTTACACAGTTCGTATCTCTACCACACACTCACTGCACACCCGCTCTCCCCGCAGGTTAGTTACACAGTTCGTATCTCTACCGCACGCTCACTGTACACCCGCTCTCCCCGCAGGTTAGTTACACAGTTCGTATCTCTACCGCACACTCACTGTACACCCGCTCTCCCCACAGGTTAGTTACACAGTTCGTATCTCTACCGCACACTCACTGTACACCCGCTCTTCCCACAGGTTAGTTACACAGTTCGTATCTCTACCGCACACTCACTGTACACCCGCTCTCCCCACAGGTTAGTTACACAGTTCGTATCTCTACCGCACGCTCACTGTACACCCGCTCTCCCCGCAGGTTAGTTACACAGTTCGTATCTCTACCGCACACTCACTGTACACCCGCTCTCCCCACAGGTTAGTTACACAGTTCGTATCTCTACCGCACGCTCACTGTACACCCGCTCTCCCCACAGGTTAGTTACACAGTTCGTATCTCTACCGCACGCTCACTGTACACCCGCTCTCCCCGCAGGTTAGTTACACAGTTCGTATCTCTACCGCACACTCACTGTACACCCGCTCTCCCCACAGGTTAGTTACACAGTTCGTATCTCTACCGCACACTCACTGTACACCCGCTCTCCCCACAGGTTAGTTACACAGTTCGTATCTCTACCGCACACTCACTGTACACCCGCTCTCCCCACAGGTTAGTTACACAGTTTGTATCTCTACCGCACACTCACTGTACACCCGCTCTCCCCGCAGGTTAGTTACACAGTTCGTATCTCTACCGCACACTCACTGTACACCCGCTCTCCCCACAGGTTAGTTACACAGTTTGTATCTCTACCGCACACTCACTGTACACCCGCTCTCCCCGCAGGTTAGTTACACAGTTTGTATCTCTACCGCACACTCACTGTACACCCGCTCTCCCCGCAGGTTAGTTACACAGTGTATCTCTACCGCACACTCACTGTACACCCGCTCTCCCCGCAGGTTAGTTACACAGTTTGTATCTCTACCGCACACTCACTGTACACCCGCTCTCCCCGCAGGTTAGTTACACAGTTTGTATCTCTACCGCACACTCACTGTACACCCGCTCTCCCCGCAGGTTAGTTACACAGTGTATCTCTACCGCACACTCACTGTACACCCGCTCTCCCCACAGGTTAGTTACACAGTTTGTATCTCTACCGCACACTCACTGTACACCCGCTCTCCCCGCAGGTTAGTTACACAGTGTTTCTCTACCGCACACTCACTGTACACCCGCTCTCCCCGCAGGTTAGTTACACAGTTCGTATCTCTACCGCACACTCACTGTACACCCGCTCTCCCCACAGGTTAGTTACACAGTTCGTATCTCTACCGCACACTCACTGTACACCCGCTCTCCCCGCAGGTTAGTTACACAGTTTGTATCTCTACCGCACACTCACTGTACACCCGCTCTCCCCACAGGTTAGTTACACAGTTCGTATCTCTACCGCACACTCACTGTACACCCGCTCTCCCCGCAGGTTAGTTACACAGTTCGTATCTCTACCGCACACTCACTGTACACCCGCTCTCCCCACAGGTTAGTTACACAGTTCGTATCTCTACCGCACACTCACTGTACACCCGCTCTCCCCGCAGGTTAGTTACACAGTTCGTATCTCTACCGCACACTCACTGTACACCCGCTCTCCCCACAGGTTAGTTACACAGTTCGTATCTCTACCGCACACTCACTGTACACCCGCTCTCCCCACAGGTTAGTTACACAGTTCGTATCTCTACCGCACACTCACTGTACACCCGCTCTCCCCGCAGGTTAGTTACACAGTTCGTATCTCTACCGCACACTCACTGTACACCCGCTCTCCCCACAGGTTAGTTACACAGTTCGTATCTCTACCGCACTCTCACTGTACACCCGCTCTCCCCACAGGTTAGTTACACAGTTCGTATCTCTACCGCACACTCACTGTACACCCGCTCTCTCCACAGGTTAGTTACACAGTTCGTATCTCTACCGCACACTCACTGTACACCCGCTCTCCCCACAGGTTAGTTACACAGTTCGTATCTCTACCGCACGCTCACTGTACACCCGCTCTCCCCGCAGGTTAGTTACACAGTTCGTATCTCTACGTAAGGGAGACACTTACTGCGACCACATATTATTGAAGGGAGACATTTACTGCGATCACATATTATTGTAAGGGAGACACTTACTGCGACCACATATTATTGTAAGGGAGACACTTACTGCGACCACATATTATTGAAGGGAGACATTTACTGCGATCACATATTATTGTAAGGGAGACACTTACTGCGACCACATATTATTGTAAGGGAGACACTTACTGCGACCACATATTATTGAAGGGAGACATTTACTGCGACCACATATCATTGTAAGGGAGACACTTACTGTGTTTAGAATAAAATGTATATTTCGGAACGTATCCATCAATGGTCTATATATTTTGTCTATGGACTTGGAGCTGTCAAAAAACGAGGGACGTGGACATTTGGTATAGATCGTGGCCGATTTTATAAAATGTGTATATTAAGGGCTTAATAGAGGGGAAATCGGTGCGGACATCGTAAGAAACATTATTCAGTCAAGGGCTGACGATATTTTGGTGTGAAGACCATTTTGAGTGAATTTCCTGTGTGTGTGTGACATAACCTGTGTCCACGCGGCTTCCGACAAGTGGACTTGTCCATTATCATTTCTTCTGGGTTCGGATGCATCCCGGGGTAGGTGGGTCGTGTTTAGATTCATCGTGGAGGTGAGCAGCGTGTCACAGCACCGGAGCGCCTTGGAGTCATCGTGAAAGGAATTCGCGAGGACTACCTGATGAGGTCATCATGCAATAGTCTGGTAGGACATTTTATATTATATATTGTAGAATATAAGATACTTGTAGACTATAAATCTGGGACAGCTTATGGGCCCCTGTTCCATCTGCAAGTATCGCCCTTTAGCATACAATTAGTGGTGTCTGAGCGTGGTTATGGAATCCTCGCACCAGTGACGCCGATGCCCGTCACTAGTCAGTATTACCACTTTTTATAAGCTACAATTTCTGGTAGCAACGAGCGTTTTTTATCAAACATACTGCGACCACATACTTAACTGATCATGGTGAACAACTTCCCCAAACTAAAATAGAACGAGATGGACCTTCAAACAAAATTCACAAGTTTTTGAAACTTTGTATGGTAGCGTGATTATACAGGCTGTTAAGATAAAGTCGAAGAAGCCGGAAAATGGCGATAGAATCCGTCCATACAAACAACTTTGCGTGAACAAAAATTCGAGAAATCGCGAAAAAAAATAGTTCCGGTGGCTATGTAGCAGCTAATTTTTTTTCGCGGTTGAGTATTCGCTCCATAGTAAAAGTTGTTCGTATGGGCAAGTAGGTACTATCAACAGTTTCCGGCTTCCGCAACTTCATCTTAACACCCAGTATATTATATTTTAGTTCCCACCGTTCAGTTTGTTTGATGAAGTAGTTCAGTAGTTGTGTATCAGTTCACTGTGTACTGACGGTATGTACTTGTTGCAGTGGGGAGCAGCCACGCCGGACGAGGACGATGAAGACGTGAGCGAGGAGCTGCAGCTGGGCGGGGGCGGGGGCGGGGGCGGGGCGCGGCAGTACACCGCCCTCTATGAGGACACTCGACACTGAACCAGGGGGGGCGTCGTGTTACCAGTTGTTCGTGTTGTCTATTATTAATAAACTATTAAGAGGCTATGTGAATTTTATTTTTGTTACTGTCGCTCCAAGCAAATAACCGGCCAAGTGCGAGTCAGACTCGCATACCTAGGGTTCCGTATTGTGGATGATAAATTGAATTTTGTCATTTTTTTTCGTGAATTTCTTAACCGCTTTACTTGGATCTGCATGATGCCCAGTTCGGATTTAGGCCAGAGCTCTCGACTGAGTCCGCGATCCTCTGTGTCAAGCACACAGTCCAGTATTACGCCGACAGGAGGACACCAGTATACGCCTGCTTTCTGGATCTGGCACTTCGACTTAGTATTTTACGAAGTGCTGTGGAACAAAATTAGACAGGAGACAGGTCTGCCTGATGAGCTAGCAGCCATCTTTAAATATTGGTACGAGTATGGTCATCAGACCAATTTTGTAAAATGGTCTGGGACCCTATCTGACATGTATAGGTTGGAGTGCGGGGTGAGGCAGGGGGGGCTGACCTCGCCCAAGCTCTTCAACCTGTACATGAACCGTTTGATCATTGAGCTCAGCAGCGCTGGAGTCGGTTGTTCCATAGGCGGCAAATCAGTCAACAACATCAGCTACTCTGATGACATGGTGCTGCTGAGCCCCTCGATCAATGGTCTCAGAACATTACTGGCCATTTGTGAAGGATACTCTGTGTCCCACGGGCTCAGGTACAACGATCAGAAGAGTAAGTTGCTTGTCTTTAAGCTTTCGAGTTAGTTGTTTACGATCTACTATGGGACAAACTTAGCAAGGCAGGTGTTCCCGCGGAATGTATCTCGCTGTTTAAGTTCTGGTACAGGAATCAAACAAACCGAGTGAGATGGGCTGGTGCTCTTTCTGAAAGTTATATTTTGGATTGTGGTGTAAGACAGGGCGGACTGACCTCACCAACCTTGTTTAATTTGTACACTAATGATCTGATCGGGGAGCTCGGCAGTCTGCATGTCGGATGCTACGTAGATGGAACCTGTGTCAATAACATCAGTTATGCTGACGACATGGTACTGCTGAGCCCGTCGATCAGTGCACTTAGGAAGCTGTTGACTACTTGCGAGCGGTACGCGGAGGGGCACGGTCTTAAGTACAACTGTAAAAAGAGTGAGGTCTTGGTATTTAAGGCTGGTAATTATCGGCCTAGTAAAATACCTCCTGTTGTACTAAATGGGTCGGCCCTTCCAGTTGTAGACCGCTTCAAGTATCTTGGTCATGTCGTGACGGAGGACCTCGGAGATGACTCCGATATTGAAAGAGAACGCAGGGCGTTGGCGGTGAGGAGCAACATGCTGGCCCGCAGGTTCGCTCGATGCACAAAAGATGTTAAAATAACACTATTTAAAGCTAATTGCCAATCGTTCTACTCGAGCGGCCTGTGGGTTAATTACACGCAACGAGCCTACAACGCCCTGCGTGTGCAATACAACAACGCCTTTAGGATGCTGTTGCGGCTGCCGCGATTCTGCAGTGCATCTGGCATGTTTGCGGAGGCGCGTACAGATGATTTCTACGCCATAATGCGCAAGAAAACTGCCTCTATGCTACTCAGACTACGGGGCAGTTGCAACGGCATCCTGAAGACGATTGCGGACCAAATGGATTGTCCCATCCAGAAATTCTGGATGGAAAGAAAGATTTTTATTTTTTTTAAAAACCGGCCAAGTGCGAGTCAGACTCGCGTACCTAGGGTTCTGTATTGTGGACGATAAATTTAATTTTGTAACTTTTTTCGTGAATTTCTCGACCGCTTTATTTTTCCTGTAATCTTTACGTAAACACATATTACCATGATTTTTTTCATATTTTTTGGTCCACCAGTTTTGGAGATAAGGGGGGGACATACATATTTTTGGGGTTTTTTAAAGATTTCTTGAAACCAGTGTGAGTAAATATATTAAAAATATATATTTTTAGAAGTAACTTTTTATTACCTACAATTTGATACCCATATTGTATTTTTAGGCAAATATTTTTTATTTTTCTCACTTTTGTTTTGGAAATATTTTGAAGAATTTCAAATTTTGAATATTTTTTTACACTCTAATATGTGGGCAAATTAATGCTATTTTCGTGCCAAATTTCATGTATTTATCTTTAACGGTGCTAAAGTTATGAGGCTGTGACATACGGACGGACGGACAACGGAGTCTCACCATAAGGTTCCTTTTAGGTACGGAACCCTAAAAACTAAAATAGCTAGCAAAATTTCAGAAATAAAAAATCTAGATTTTGTTAAATAAGCCCATGGATCCTATTCGTCAAACGAGGAGAAAAAGTGTGTTTGTAGTAACTGTAGGGATGCAACGATTACGAAGCGGTGCATCGTTTTGCATCTGTAATCGTAATAATTACGGAAGCGATGCATCTTAGTAAGAATTGTGACGATTATTAAATTAAATAAAAATCTGTCGCAACATCTTCAACGCTCCTTAGGGAACATCATCACCGATTCACCATCATTTCCATCATTCATAAAACAAGAAAAAAAGTACCCTATATGGGCTTAAAGTTCCCTTTGCCTTCCCACATAGTAAGAGAATTTAACCGAATGTTTAATTATTTTTTCTTTTCGTTGATCGCTCTTATTAAAATAAATATACTATGAAACCACATTCTGAGGATTATCTGACACATTTTTTTAAAATTATCGTAATGCATCGGTTATCGTAATAAATAACGATAAGCTGCCAAATCGTAATCGTAATGGCCGAATCGTTGCATCCCTAGTTCGAAGACCTCATTTCAACAATTATTTCTATCGAAGCAAAATCAAAACCCTAGATTATATAGTCAAAATACATGTACCAAAAATTTATTATAAAACGTGTATTTCATGAAATACACAGAAAATAAGCACCCATACTTTTCGTCGCCTTCTGAAAGTTTGAATTTTAGTTTTAGTGCTGACAAAATTAAATTTTCTCCATTGCAAAGCACTTAACTTAACTAACATTTAGAGCCTTCAGAATCGGTTTAATTGTTATATTTAAAATATTTAAAATTTCAACAACGTATATCAACAATTACATATTCTAAAATTATGTTGGTATGTTCAGTTATCGGGGGATTTGGCGTGGGGCGGGCGTGGCGCGTGTCGCTATATGGCGTGGGGCGTGGCGCGTGTCGCTATATGGCGTGGGGCGTGGCGCGTGTCGCTATATGGCGTGGGGCGTGGCGCGTGTCGCTATATGGCGTGGGGCGTGGCGCGTGTCGCTATATGGCGTGGGGCGTGGCGCGTGTCGCTATATGGCGTGGGGCGTGGCGCGTGTCGCTATATGGCGTGGGGCGTGGCGCGTGTCGCTATATGGCGTGGGGCGTGGCGCGTGTCGCTATATGGCGTGGGGCGTGGCGCGTGTCGCTATATGGCGTGGGGCGTGGCGCGTGTCGCTATATGGCGTGGGGCGTGGCGCGTGTCGCTATATGGCTTGGGGCGTGGCGCGTGTCGCTATATGGCGTGGGGCGTGGCGCGTGTCGCTATATGACGTGGGGCGTGGCGCGTGTCGCTAACTAGCGGTCAAACTGACCATACACACGAGCGGCAGCTATGCCACAGTATACTAGCTATGGCTATGCGCTCCGTTTAGTTGCTAAACAGATGCTGAGTCAAAAAATAAAAAAACAAAAAGTGTAACGCTATTTTATTTTTTTAAGAATATTTTAAAAATACAATACAAATACAAATACAAAACAGAAAATTATTTTATTGTATCAATAATCTTAACCTAAAAATATCAATTTTAGTTGTTAAGCCTAAGGTATTCACAAAAATTATGTGTTTAACTGAAACTTATTTTATTTTATTATTTTATTCTTATTTTATTTATTAAAGCGTATTTACATTTATCAAATAAAAATAAACATGATGTACATAATGTATGTAAGAGAGTGTAAGTACGCGTCCGGCTCTCAGTTAAGTTGTAAGTATATCTACCTATTGTTGAGTGTAAAAATGTTAATATACCTACCAAATAAAGCTATTCTAGGTATTCTATGCTATTCCATAATACTGCTTAACATACAACAAACCTCTTTGCTAAGATAAAAGTGTTATTTTATTTTTGGACATTCAAAACTATTCCATCTGTTGACGTCAAATAATTAAAAAGATCTCGCGGCCATTGACATCTCGCGGCCCACCGATTTCGAAACATGATACATTTTTAGTTTATTTAAATATTTTCTAAATTAAATCAAAATTTTAGTGTACAGACCTTCATATAGCAAGTAAACATGACGTCGGGCGTGAGACCACTGGGTAAGTGATTCAAACTACTATCTTTTAGTTCATCATCGCTGATCATCCATCATCATCGTCTCATCACCGATCACCAATACATACCTGGTAACGATTTCGAATCTCTGAATTTTAAACAATATTTATATGTAGGTACCATTCTGTTATTTATATGTAGGTACCATTCTGTTATTCACGACTATGTATCTATCTGTCTATGTATAATGGGGACATATATCTTCTAGCTAGAATGTATATACAAAAATGTATGTTAAGGCTGCGTATAAACCTAGACAAATTAGTGATTTTGCCCCCGCATCCCCGCACCTCAACTGTTTGCGCGACCGGCCGTCACCGACCGCGAGCGCTATTTCTTAGCTCCCACGAGCGGTGTGGATCCGCGGTCATTGACCCATGCACGTGCTAGTTTTCAATAATAAGTATAATGCATCTACGATGTATAAAATTCAACCCAGTTGACAAAACGGTTTGTTCGCAATGGCATTTTTTTGCGTAATTGTGTTTGCATCTAATTTTTATATTTCAAAATTTTATTTTTCGAAAGTCATACTTGCAAAGATAATGATTACGATGATGATACAACGATACGTCGATACGACGATACGTCGATACAACGATACGTCGATACGCCGATACGTCGATACACCGATACGTCGATACGACGATACGTCGATACGAGGATACGTCGATACGCCGATACGTCGATACGACGATACGTCGATACGACGATACGTCGATACGACGATACGTCGATACGAGGAATCGATGATACGACGATACGTCGATACGACGATACGAAGATACGTCGATACGACGATACGTCGATACGGCAATACGTCGATACGACGATACATCGTTACGAGGATACGACGATACGTCGATACGTCGATACGACGATACGTCGATATGTCGATACGTTGATACGTCGATACGATGATACGACGATACGACCATACGGCAATACGTCGATACAACGATACGTCGATACAACGATACGTCGATACGACGATTAGTCGATACGACGATACGTCGATACGATGATACGTCGATACGTCGATACAAGGAAACGACCATACGACGATACGACGATACGTCGATACGACGATACGGCAATACGTCGATACGACGATACATCGTTACGAGGATACGACGATACGTCGATACGTTGATACGACGATACGTCGATACGTCGATACGTCGATACGTTGATACGTCGATACGATGATACGTCGATACGACGATACGACCATACGGCAATACGTCGATACGACGATACGTCGATACGTCGATACGACGATAAGTCGATACGATGATACGTCGATACGTCGATACGAGGAAACGACCATACGACGATACGAGGATACGTCGATACGAGGATACGTCGATATGACGATACGAAGATACGTCGATACGATGATACGTCGATACGACGATACGACCATACGGCAATACGTCGATACGTCGATACGACGATAAGTCGATACGACGATACGTCGATACGTCGATACGTCGATACGAGGAAACGACCATTCGACGATACGAGGATACGACGATACGAAGATACGTCGATACGACGATACGTCGATACGACGATACATCGATACGAGGATACGACGATACGTCGATACGTTGATACTTCGATACGTTGATACGTCGATACGATGATACGAGGAAACGACCATACAACGATACGAGGATACGTCGATACGACGATACGAAGATACGTCGATACGACGATACGTCGATACGACGATACATCGATACGAGGATACGTCGATACGTTGATACGTTGATACGATGATACGTCGATACGACCATACGGCAATACGTCGATACGACGATACGTCGATACGACGATACGTCGATACGACGATACATCGATACGAGGATACGTCGATACGTTGATACGTTGATACGTCGATACGATGATACGTCGATACGACCATACGGCAATACGTCGATAAGACGATACGTCGATACGACGATACGTCGATACGACGATACGTCGATACGACGATAAGTCGATATGACGATACGACCACGATCACGATCACGATCACGACCACGACCACGATCACGATCACGATCGCGATCGTGATCGCGATGGCGATGGCGATGGTGATGGTGAGATAAGGTTTTGTTAATCTCCCAGAGGGGTAGGCAGAGACTACAGATTTCCATCTGCTACGATCCAGACACAACTCTTTCGCCTCTTCCACATCCATCAACCATATTTATTGTGATATTAAATTGTTAGCTAAAAAAAATACCTCAGACGAAAAACATAGCGCTATTCATTAGTCCATTGAGACAACCTTTAGTACAACATCTTTAATAAAACATGACCTATCTACTTATTTTGTTAAGTAATGGCGTACCTTTGCATTACTTTCATCCACTGCTTTATTTTCACTCGTAAAACATTTTTATTCCATTTTTTACATTGGTTGCATTTATTTCCCATGTTTCAAATTACGAGATTTATTTAAATTACGAAACCGGGACGTCGAGAGCGCAAAAACGTAGCCCTCCCGTCTCAACGGAGCGATCACAACTGACCGACGGGTGAGTGACGAAACAAAGCATGGAACAAAAAGCGCGTGCGACCGAGATATCTTGTCGCCGCCTTGTCTCAGAATAAATCGACGTAAGCGCCAATTCTTAGATGTTAAATTAAATGAAAACGAAACAGAATTATTCAAAATCCCCGTGCAATTATACGGGGTCATTTGTTTTCTTATTTTTAATACAAATTTCAAGGCAAACTGTTTTAAGAAAGGTCCTTTAACACTCGAAAAACATGAAATATAGAGGTAACTTCGTAATTTTTTTCTATCGAGCGAACTTAAAGCTTTTGCGTTTTTGCTTCTGCACGAATATCAGCCCTATAGTCTATTATCTATATTATTTTTATTAAACCGATTGACCAAGTTACACAATGTTTTATGCTCATTTGAAATTGTGCATCTGACATTATACCGACCCTTAATTGTATTAAGTATAGCCAGAATATCGCTACAATTATGTATGAAAATTATCTTCTAGCTAGAATGTATATTACAAAAATGTATGTAAATTATATTTTAGCTAGAATGGAGGTACAATTATGTATGAAAATTATATTCTAGCTAGAATGTAGATATAATAATGTATGTAAATTCTATTCGGCTCCTCTCTTATAAGAGTATACGTACAAAGGTACCTTCATTTTTTTTCCAGAAATAGCTCTTGTTATTGTTATTAATCTCACTAAATTTCAGTTCCTGGAAATCAATAGTTTCCTCAAAAAAAAATTTCAAGTTTCGTAAAATAACCTCAAAAATTTTCTTAAGGTGCAGTTTTAATTGATTTTATGACTTGATTTTTTTTTTGTTGTGTTCCGAAACTGCTGTGAGTCACGCATTAAAATTGACGTAATTTAATTTTGTTTGTTTTATAGTATAAAACCAATGCAGGCATTTTGTTTTCTTTGTGATTTCATTCAAAGTTTATAAAGTTTATGCATGTCTTTTATTTAGCTTACCAAAAATAATAGGTTGCCTTTTTGTTGTATTTGTGCTGATTATATAGTGATTTAATAGAAAAAATAGGTAGAATCTGTTGCAAAACCGAATCAGAGCACCCCGAATCTATACAGTCTTGTGGGTACTACCCCTAGAGTGTATATAAAAAGCCGTAGGCGTGGAGGAAGGGCAGCCCTCGCCTGCCGTAACAAAGTATAGGCACCCGTGCGAGCCGTAGCGGCTGAGGCTGGTCGCCGAAGCTGCGAAGGTGAGTATGGGTGACTGTGCTTTGTTACGCAAGGGCGAAGGGGCTGCACTTCCCGCAACGCCGAAGCAATTGCAGAAGTAATTTTGGGTCTTTAAAGTTAAAGAGACAATAAAAGTGAGGTTTTGTTTTGATTTTTTTTTAAGAAACTTGTTTCATTACCCCTCCTTCCACTAAACGTATACTTAATATTCGACATATTTTATACTACCTAAAATAAACTAGAAATTTTTAATTTTGAAAAAAGAATTATTAAAAAAACTATTGATTTCCGGTACCACCCCTTGGGGGGAGGAATTAAACACCCCCCTCCCCCCTCCCCCTAAACATATACATAGGTACATATACTTATATAAGAGTCCTTCCTTTGTCACCTTTTGCAACCTACCTACTTCGAGGAACTCAGGACCGCAGCAAATGTTCCTCTATATCTATCAGTTCAGCACCTCATCATTATCAACAAATGTTCCTCTATATCTATCAGTTCAGCACCTCATCATTATCAACAAATGTTCCTCTATATCTATCTGTTCAGCACCTCATCATTATCAACAAATGTTCCTCTATATCTATCTGTTCAGCACCTCATCATTATCAACAAATGTTCCTCTATATCTATCTGTTCAGCACCTCATCATTATCAACAAATGTTCCTCTATATCTATCTGTTCAGCACCTCATCATTATCAACAAATGTTCCTCTATATCTATCTGTTCAGCACCTCATCATTATCAACAAATGTTCCTCTATATCTATCTGTTCAGCACCTCATCATTATCAACAAATGTTCCTCTATATTTATCTGTTCAGCACCTCATCATTATCAACAAATGTTCCTCTATATCTATCTGTTCAGCACCTCATCATTATCAACAAATGTTCCTCTATATCTATCTGTTCAGCACCTCATCATTATCAACAAATGTTCCTCTATATCTATCTGTTCAGCACCTCATCATTATCAACAAATGTTCCTCTATATCTATCTGTTCAGCACCTCATCATTATCAACAAATGTTCCTCTATATCTATCTGTTCAGCACCTCATCATTATCAACAAATGTTCCTCTATATCTATCTGTTCAGCACCTCATCATTATCAACAAATGTTCCTCTATATCTATCTGTTCAGCACCTCATCATTATCAACAAATTTCCTCTATATCTATCTGTTCAGCACCTCATCATTATCAACAAATGTTCCTCTATATCTATCTGTTCAGCACCTCATCATTATCAACAAATGTTCCTCTATATCTATCTGTTCAGCACCTCATCATTATCAACAAATGTTCCTCTATATCTATCTGTTCAGCACCTCATCATTATCAACAAATGTTCCTCTATATCTATCTGCTCAGCACCTCATCATTATCAACAAATGTTCCTCTATATCTATCTGTTCAGCACCTCATCATTATCAACAAATGTTCCTCTATATCTATCTGCTCAGCACCTCATCATTATCAACAAATGTTCCTCTATATCTATCTGTTCAGCACCTCATCATTATCAACAAATGTTCCTCTATATCTATCTGCTCAGCACCTCATCATTATCAACAAATGTTCCTCTATATCTATCTGTTCAGCACCTCATCATTATCAGCAAATGTTCCTCTATATCTATCTGTTCAGCACCTCATCATTATCAACAAATGTTCCTCTATATCTATCTGTTCAGCACCTCATCATTATCAACAAATGTTCCTCTATATCTATCTGCTCAGCACCTCATCATTATCAACAAATGTTCCTCTATATCTATCTGCTCAGCACCTCATCATTATCAACAAATGTTCCTCTATATCTATATGTTCAGCACCTCATCATTATCAACAAATGATCTGTATCCGTGCGGTCCGAAATAGAATTACATCGATAAAAGCTATGAATGATTTAAAGTGTGAGCGATGACTGGTCCGTAATTTGTGAGCTAGCAAAAATGTTCCTCTATATCTATCTGTTCAGCACCTCATCATTATCAGCAAATGTTCCTCTATATCTATCTGTTCAGCACCTCATCATTATCAACAAATGTTCCTCTATATCTATCTGTTCAGCACCTCATCATTATCAACAAATGTTCCTCTATATCTATCTGCTCAGCACCTCATCATTATCAACAAATGTTCCTCTATATCTATCTGTTCAGCACCTCATCATTATCAGCAAATGTTCCTCTATATCTATCTGTTCAGCACCTCATCATTATCAACAAATGTTCCTCTATATCTATCTGTTCAGCACCTCATCATTATCAACAAATGTTCCTCTATATCTATCTGTTCAGCACCTCATCATTATCAGCAAATGTTCCTCTATATCTATCTGTTCAGCACCTCATCATTATCAACAAATGTTCCTCTATATCTATCTGTTCAGCACCTCATCATTATCAGCAAATGTTCCTCTATATCTATCTGTTCAGCACCTCATCATTATCAGCAAATGTTCCTCTATATCTATCTGTTCAGCACCTCATCATTATCAACAAATGTTCCTCTATATCTATCTGTTCAGCACCTCATCATTATCAGCAAATGTTCCTCTATATCTATCTGTTCAGCACCTCATCATTATCAACAAATGTTCCTCTATATCTATCTGTTCAGCACCTCATCATTATCAACAAATGTTCCTCTATATCTATCTGCTCAGCACCTCATCATTATCAACAAATGTTCCTCTATATCTATCTGTTCAGCACCTCATCATTATCAACAAATGTTCCTCTATATCTATCTGCTCAGCACCTCATCATTATCAACAAATGTTCCTCTATATCTATCTGTTCAGCACCTCATCATTATCAACAAATGTTCCTCTATATCTATCTGCTCAGCACCTCATCATTATCAACAAATGTTCCTCTATATCTATCTGTTCAGCACCTCATCATTATCAGCAAATGTTCCTCTATATCTATCTGTTCAGCACCTCATCATTATCAACAAATGTTCCTCTATATCTATCTGTTCAGCACCTCATCATTATCAACAAATGTTCCTCTATATCTATCTGTTCAGCAAAAATTCAAAATTCAAAATTCAAAAAGTTTATTTTGCAAAGTAGGTATATATAATACACGTTTCACAAGTCAAATTTTAATCTTATAAAAATATATGTAATAAAATAATAAATGTACATGAACTACTTAGATTAAATGTTTTTCTATATCCTCACGCACCTCATCATTATCAACAAATGTTCCTCTATATCTATCTGTTCAGCACCTCATCATTATCAACAAATGTTCCTCTATGTCTATCTGTTCAGCACCTCATCATTATCAACAAATGTTCCTCTATATCTATCTGTTCAGCACCTCATCATTATCAACAAATGTTCCTCTATATCTATCTGCTCAGCACCTCATCATTATCAACAAATGTTCCTCTATATCTATCTGTTCAGCTCCTCATCATTATCAACAAATGTTCCTCTATATCTATCAGTTCAGCACCTCATCATTATCAACAAATGTTCCTCTATATCTATCTGTTCAGCACCTCATCATTATCAACAAATGTTCCTCTATATCTATCTGTTCAGCACCTCATCATTATCAACAAATGTTCCTCTATATCTATCTGCTCAGCACCTCATCATTATCAACAAATGTTCCTCTATATCTATCTGTTCAGCACCTCATCATTATCAACAAATGTTCCTCTATATCTATCTGTTCAGCACCTCATCATTATCAACAAATGTTCCTCTATATCTATCTGCTCAGCACCTCATCATTATCAACAAATGTTCCTCTATATCTATCTGCTCAGCACCTCATCATTATCAACAAATGTTCCTCTATATCTATCTGTTCAGCACCTCATCATTATCAACAAATGTTCCTCTATATCTATCTGTTCAGCACCTCATCATTATCAACAAATGTTCCTCTATATCTATCTGTTCAGCACCTCATCATTATCAACAAATGTTCCTCTATATCTATCTGTTCAGCACCTCATCATTATCAACAAATGTTCCTCTATATCTATCTGCTCAGCACCTCATCATTATCAACAAATGTTCCTCTATATCTATCTGCTCAGCACCTCATCATTATCAACAAATGTTCCTCTATATCTATCTGTTCAGCACCTCATCATTATCAACAAATGTTCCTCTATATCTATCTGCTCAGCACCTCATCATTATCAACAAATGTTCCTCTATATCTATCTGCTCAGCACCTCATCATTATCAACAAATGTTCCTCTATATCTATCTGCTCAGCACCTCATCATTATCAACAAATGTTCCTCTATATCTATCTGTTCAGCACCTCATCATTATCAACAAATGATCTGTATCCGTGCGGTCCGAAATAGAATTACATCGATAAAAGCTATGAATGATTTAAAGTGTGAGCGATGACTGGTCCGTAATTTGTGAGCTAGCAAACGATATGAAAGATAGCTTATGATTCGCACCGCATTAAAAAAGATCCATCTTAACCATAACCTTTACCACAGAATACAATACGATTATTTTATTTTATCTCATCAAAGTGCGGTGATTCGTGATGGAACAAGAAGAGTTTGTAGCACTGTTCTTCAACGTAGACTCGGATAGCGACGATAGCCAATTTGGCGAACTGATGCACAGCTCTACATACGAATCGAACACTAGCGACGAAGAAGCTGATTAGCGCATCATTAACCACTTATTGCACAACCCTTACCCTTACTTACCCTTTGAAGGTCGATCATATTGACTCTGATTCAATTTCAAACATATATTTTTTTTATCGAGTCCACAAACACATTTACAAATATTAATTCTTCTATTTCGACTAAGAGTTCCACACGACTTCACATTCAAGACTTTTCATTTGTTTCTCTCATGGCCGAATAAATCATATACCATGGTTTGTCTGATCTGAACTGCTGAAATAATGGAGCGAAAACAATTTTTGACATTCCATTCCGTTCAACGCTCACATCGCCTCACCTCCGTCGCATGAGCCACGAAAGTCATACGAATGAATGAACGCATTTGCTTCACTCATGGATTATTAGCCATTCACCTCATTCATTCGTAATCGATTTTAGCGATATAATTATATTTCGGAACGCAGGGTATGTATACTACTAGCACTCACTGTTTGCAATCCAAGTTATGCTCACGCAGTGGTACTTTTGTCTCTCTCGCTCGCACTGGGGTTACTAGACATGGAAGTGATGTACGTACACCCTCAGGTCCGGGCCCGGGCGCGTACCTGCTCCCGTCGACGGTGGGGTACCCGTGCCACGACCCGTCCCGCGCGCGCGCACCCATGTACAGCATGAGTGGGCGAGCGAGGGGTGGTGGCGGCGGGATGGGGGCGCCGGGCCCGCACTACCGCATCGACCGCGTCACGCGCGAGGGGAACATGACGTCACCTGCCTGGACGCTCGGCGCCAGGTAATGTACCACTACTACAGTTTATATATTTATTCATATATCATCGACCTCACAGAACATTTAAATCAAATAGAAAGGCTAAGTGGGCGTGTCACGCGCGCCACAACTACTGTTGAACATCAATACTTAAACCGAAACACGCGATCGCTGCCCATAGTCGCACGCGAACCGTGACTCTGTGAACAGCTCTGCCTAATCTAAAGAGAAATGCCGTCTTGTGCAATAATTACTTGCAGAATCACGAATAAGAAAGCAAACCGGAAAAATTGAGATATTTCCTTTCACCTGTAATTATAAAAACTTTGTATAATATGAGAATTTTAGATAAATAACTAATTTACTCATGGTGACAACAAAAATATACATTACCGGCAATGTACGCTCACAATTTTGGCTGAGATGTAGTAAACAAGTAATGTATGCTCTCCCTGCTTGTCAAACTTGCTCGCTAGTGTTGTGCCGTATCGTGGTGTCACACAATCGATAGACGTTTTTTATTCCTTGAGCGATATTCTTAAATTAAGATTTAAGATAAAACTTTTATAACATTCGAGAACCGTTGTCAGTTAACCCAAAATCGACCGGATAACTGTACAAGCAAGGAGAAAAGTTTTTATATAAAATGTATGAGAAAATATTTAAAAGTGAAAAAGTGTGCGTTTATTTCCTCTACGGTGTAATTCTTGGCAATGCATAAATACATATTTTTCAAAATACATGAGATATTTGTACAGTCGAGAACAAAAGTATTCGTGTGAAATGTATGAAAAAAAAATGAAAAGTGTTAAAGTGTATTTTAATTACTCTACAATGTAATTCTAAGCTACGTATATGTATGTCTGAAAACATTTATCAAAATATATAGGGTAAAATGTACAGTCGAGGTCAAAAGCTTTGGGATAAAATATTTAAAAATGTATGGGTGTGTGATTATTTAATCAATAGGGTAATTCTAAGCTATGCACATGTCCAATTGATTATTTATCAAGATATAGGGAATCTGTATAGTCGAGGAAAAAAGTTTTTGCTAAAATATTTAAAAGTATATAAATGTGTGTTTAATTATCCAACAGGGTAATTCTAAGCTATGCATGCATATCTTGAATATATATTTACAGTAGTTACAGTATAAGAGTTGGTATAACATACTAAAGGTTTTTACAAAATATATAGAAAAAAAGAGCTTGGAATTACACTGAAGAGTAAATAAACACAAACTTCCTTAACTGTGCAGATGTCCCTTACATGTTGATAAATAAGCATTTCATCATATGCATAGCTTAGAATTACCATATAGAGTAAATAAACAGATACTTATATACTTTTTAGACATACATATGCATAGCTTAGAATTACGTTGTAGAGTAAATAAAATACACTTTTACACTTTCAAATGTTTTTTCATACATTTCACACGAAAACTTTTGTTCTCGACTGTACAAATATATCATAAATATTGAAAAATAAGTATTTATACTTATGCATAGCTTAGACTTACACCGTAGAGTAAATAAACACACACTTGTACGCTTTTATATATTTTCTCATACATTTTATATGAAAACTTTTCTCCTTGATTGTACCCGGTCGATTTTGGAGTAAGTGTTAACGGTTTCTCGAATGTTATTATAAGACCTATTTTATGTCACCTAACACAAGTGTATTGGTGGTATGGACCAAAACGCCCATTCTCCTTTGAAATGGGATTTTCCATAAGAGTGTTTATGAAAAATCCAATTATTTTGAAGCTACCATAATATAATTTAAAATACGTTAAATCTTAATATATTCGTCGGTGAAACGCGGGTGTACCGAGTGTGGACTGTAACTTGCATTTCACAGTTCACACTCGGAATACCTCTAATACCCCCTCGGGTATTCATGTCGTGACCATATCTTATTATTATTACTAATCACTTGCAAAGTATTAAGTATGTATTGGGCTATATCAATGAAATCACTCTATATACACCTAATACACGTTAAAACAATTTTACTAAAATATGTAAAACAAGATAATAAAAATAGAAAAAAAAAACAACACACAAATTGTTTTAGAGAAAATTGGTTTCTCGATTGATTATAAAAAAAGTTAGTCGAAGTTTTACGTTAAGAAAATACATCTGTTCCCATCCCTAGCAATAAATCATCACGTCATATAATCAGACTGTGTTTAATATTAAGTTCGCAATACCGCTCCGGTCAAGTTATCTACCACCTAAAGCCGGTAGGTTTATAATGGTCACATGGAATTTATCTGTATCAAAACTAAAACGTCGTAAATGAAATCGTTTGTTTGAAAAATACACCGTTTAACACAGAGATACGGTAGTTTTTTCATTTGATAAGTCTTAGATAAAAGTCATTTGTTGTGCGTAGAAAGAACAACCATTTGGATTAAAGTTTTGATAGTATTTCAATTATGATAAGGTGTGTGCCTGTGGGTGTGAGGCGACAAAGGTTCTAGTACGCATACAGCTCCAAGGCCTTTCTAACTATTTAAATGTTCTGAGATCGACCTAGATGTATTCACACATAGCAATGGACTAAAAAAGTAACCTAAAATTAAAATGAGAGTATAGTAGGTATCTTGTATCTTGCAGTCTCGCAAAACAAAAACGCGGCGTAGGTACCTCCCATACCATCCTTTTCTCGAAGCAACTCACGGCACTTTCAAGCCCCATGTATCTTCGTTGTGGGTAAAGCTAGAAGTCTGAAAATTCAGTTACCAAGAGTACTAGGTAAGTACTCTTGGTAACTGAAATTTCAGACTTCTAGCTTTACCCACAACGAAGATACATGGAGATGAAGATAGAATGAAGATAGAAGCTAGAAGTCTGAAATTTCAGTTACCAAGAGTACTAGGTAAGTACTCTTGGTAACTGAAATTTCAGACTTCTAGCTTTACCCACAACGAAGATACATGGGGCTTGAAAGTGCCGTGAGTTGCTTCGAGAAAAGGATGGTATGGGAGGTACCTACGCCACGTTTTTGTTTTGCGAGACTGCAAGATACAAGATACCTACTATACTTAATAGATTTAATAGTATTCAGTAGGTAACTGAACCTACTTCTACCCCCAAATTAAAAGTTTGTACCCGTTTTGATTACGAAATATCTCATGTCAAAGTTACCTTACTTTGTCACTAACTGACTGACTGACACATCATCAAAACTCTATTAAAGGTGTTCTAGCAGGCCTACCAACTTGAAATTTTGCATGCGGTAAGTGTTAAGTGTACATTGCTACAAAAAAATATAAAAATGTTATTTGCGGTTGGTAATTTAATATTTAAGTACAAAGACTATACAAAGTGTACGTTTCCCGCTGCATCTTGAAATTTGTATGACACTAGATGACGTTGGTGGTATGCTGCTTTGCATTAAAGACATTTACCACGACAAATTCTACCTCGTGAACTGTAAATAAATGTTGTGCATGTTAAACAAAATTAATTATTTAATATTATGCCAACACATAGACGAATATGTCTATGTGCCAACATTACGTACGTTTCGTTTACTTAAATAGTGCTCTGTAGTTTTTGTTAGCATTTATATTGCCCCTTTTTATATTTAGTTTTTGTTAACGTTAAACGTCAGTCGCTTACCACAAAGTGCAAATTCAAATTCAAATTCAAATAGTTTATTTTGCAAAGCAGGTATAGATATATACACTTTTTACACGTCAAATTTAATCTAATAAAGAAAATATATGTAATAAAATAATAAATGTACATGAACTAAATTAAAGGTTTATTTAATTTATGTAGCAATATATTTACGATTAAAATGATAGGTAAAATATATATTATACAAGGTAAAATCCAATCAGCCGCCCGAACCCACACCGGAGACCCGGCCAGGGACCAGGAGCCGCACTCTCGAATCGCTCGTTCCCAACCCACGCGCGAAAGCACACACCCATCCCACGTTGCACATCAGAACTTGTCATTTGCAAGATGAGACAGGCATACACTCCCGCACGCGAACCGAACCCGAACGACTCAAAAATACGGCCCCAGGAACAAGGTTCAATGATCACCAACCGTGCATAACTTAACTTTGTATTTCTTGTTAAGAATTTAAAAATTTAAAAACATTTTGGTATGTGACAGTTGACACCAATAGTTCAAACTCTTGCTTTATAAACCTCACTAATACTGAACTGTTGGCGTCAAAAAGCTTTTCAATTTTAAATTTCTAAACAAAAAAACAAAGTTAAGTTATGCACTTTGCACTCAGGTACTGACGTTTATCCGTAATATATTTTTATTTTTATCCAAAGGTTGCCTGGGAGATTTTATTTTAAGCAATAAGTGCCGCCTTTGTACACAATGTATGTTACAATTTGTAGTTAAATATGTGTGCAAAGTGCAAATATACAAAAAGGGTACCTACTTAATAAATAAAATAAACAAAAATAAATAAACCCAAAAAAAAACATTTTGGGAGTACACCTAGGCTAGGATAATCATAGTTGTTACAAATAAATCCAATAAAACCTTTTGTAGCATTTTTTTCCGATTCGTCTTAATTGTTTGGTTTTACCCTACGACGCGACGCCACCGTGGCGCGACTCGCCATACATAAACTTCTGACCTAACTACCGGCTCTCTTTTGCGCTGAAGGACTTCCGAAAAATAGTGCACTGTCTGTCGTGGATTGCATAGAAAGATAGAATATATATATATATATATAGATATAGTGTATAGAAAGCGTAAGGAAATACGAACTTTGCCAACGAGTGGCGAATACTACTTAGTGTAACTACTTTGACGATAGTTGTTGTATTGTGTCAGACTCGGCGACCGCACGCGCGTGATCGGTCCGGGGCCGGGCGCGCACGCACCCGAGCGCTGCCCGCGCATGCGCGAGGCGCGCCCACCCGCCTACAGCATGGGGGCACGCAGGCAGTACAACCTCAGTGTGAGTAACGAGACACTATATTACCAGATTTAATATTAGGAAAACAAGTAAGGATGTTCATCAACAATCAGCAGCCTAGTCTTATGATACGAACGCGAGACTAAAGTGATAGTCACCACGCAGGCGAAACACTGCATTTATTTATAGAGGTGTTGACTTGGTCCACAACTTGTGTCTCATGAATATTACTATAAATTATGATTATTCCGAAAAAACAAATAAATAAAATTAATACCACCTGAAGAAGGAGTTATTATGCCCTTTTTATATGTACTAAATCGGCGGCGTGGAGCGCTAGTACTTACCTACCTACCCGGGCGCCCCCCCCCCCCCCCCCACACTCCGCCGCCGCTCCGCCAGTGCTCAATTTCATGTCTGGTGGACGATTTTTGTCACCCCAAAATATATATATTTTCGAAAAAAAAAGCGTTTTTAATTTTTATTTTTTCATCAGTGTGTAGGTACGTGATTATAACCTACCCAGTGACGGAAGTTGCAGACCAAATCAACAACCTTTATGACCCTATGTGCAAAATTATAAAAAATAAGGCAACTTGTACTTATTCTAATATGAAATATGTCAGATAGCACTATATAATGGTAATTAATATAAAAACCGGCCAGCACACAAATCCACTTGCAGTTATGAAAAACCAAATTAACTTGACACTTACGATCTAAGTATTAAACTCTATCAAAGGGGTTTAATTAAGTTGGTCATTATAATAAATTACTTAATATTTGTAATTTTCAGTTTTTTTCCTATTTGTGTGTTATAAGACCTACGTGTACAAGAAATTTCAAGTTTCTAAGTCAACTGGTTTTGATTCCCTTGCGAGTGTCAAAAATTTGTATGAAATTGATTTTGTGAAGTGCAATAACTTTTTTCGCGTCGATAATCGAGCGCCTGATTTTTTTTTACAGCACCATGGGACCGTAGACTCCTGTAAGAGGTATCAGTTTCAACTTGATATCTCATACGGGGACCGAGCAAAAAGGTCTTGACAGACAGACAGACGGACAATTAAGTGATCCTATAAGGGTTCCGTTTTTTTAATTTTGAGATAATGAACCCTAAAATTAAAAATATAGTAAGGTATATAAAGTTTCGCTCAGTGACTGTCACTCGTACGCACATCATCCTCGTGTGTGCGACACAAGGAGACCAAATTAGCCCTTTGTTGGATAAAGGCACGTAAAGGTCTCTTCTTTTGTATCCGTTCTCTTGGCATGGACCCTTCAGATAGTGACCGAAGCATGAAACTTGTTACAGGTGTAACCTAGGTCAAATTGAGCAGATTAAGGCCTGCTCCCAGCAGTTATACTATTCGGGTGGAGGGGTACGGGGCAAGTACGCTCCTGCCGCTGCGTAAGCAAAAAATACTAACGCGTCGTGAGGCATATAAATTCAATTTATTTGGAGGTTTTCATTATACCTTTTGTACTCGTATTTTTAAAATTATATTGATAGTCATTTTATTTTTCTGTTTGAATAAGTATAATGCTAAAATTTGTAAGTTGATATAAAAATTTCAAGTATTGAGCTATATTATAACACTGAAAGATGAGAAACTCTGGTTAAAATATAAAAAAAATCTACTTTGGTTAATTTAACATTAGAGTTTTAAATTATTTTTACGTTTAACAGAACAAAACAGCATACAGAATACAATCGAACACGACTTGCAAAACTGAAAACTGCATCTACCTATTGGAATGCCGACATTGCCCGGCATTCTACATGGGCGAAACCAAGAACGCACTACACATCCGCATGAACCAGCACAGATGTACATCAGACACTATACAAAACAACATCCTACCCATATATACGTCCACACATCCGCCACCACAATATACCTACCAAGTTTCATGCTTCGGTCACTATCTGAAAGGTCTCCATACAAGAGCTGGCAAGAGAACCTCGTGTAATAGCCCTTCAGCTATCGTTGACAATATGTGATGGATGACAGAGATGCTAGCAGCTTGTTTACTAACTAATACATCCGCCAGCGCTTCGGTCCGGCTCCTAACGCGTACATGGTGTGCTCGCGTCCGCCGCAGCCCGCGTACTCGCTGGGCGCGCGCGGAGACACCAAGTCGGTGTTCAAGTCGCCCGGGCCCGCCGTCTACTTCCAGCGGGACACGGACGTCTACCGGATCAAGTTAGTGCTCCGTTACATCACCAGCCATGAGCGCACGTCGCGTCGTCCGTCGACCCGACCTGACGACGAGGGGGCCCCTGTATCGACAGACCCCTATAATGTCAAGCACAGAACCGAACTGCACTGCAGCTAGTGCTGTGCGATATACATCAGTACTTTGTAGCCGGACGTTTGCCATGTGAATCAATATAATTTTTTTTTAAACTATTCTTTGAAATCTTAGAACTTTTTTTAATTGTAATTTTACCTTTATAACTTTCCGTGCACGTGCGTGTACAAGGCTGGTGCTCGTGTAGTATTATAATTATTAACTTTTGGTTCGCTTGTCCAATACGATGTCAGGATTTCACGGAAGCGTAGAATCACTAAAATCTTTGTTTTCACACGATCGGTTTGTGCTAGCACCTGCCACACGACCGGTTTGTGCTAGCACCTGCCACACGACCGGTTTGTGCTAGCACCTGCCATACGACCGGTTTGTGCTAGCACCTGCCACACGACCGGTTTGTGCTGGCACCTGCCACACGACCTGTTTATGCTAGCACCTGCCACACGACCGGTTTGTGCTAGCACCTGCCACACGACCGGTTTGTGCTAACACCTGCCACACGACCGGTTTGTGCTAGCACCTGCCACACGATCGGTTTCATCAGAAACTAAATTGGGCGTTCACGGATTAAGGCATTTTCGTATTTATTAATTGACAGTAAGTACTTTGCAGTGGCGTGCATAGAACTTTATTCCGGATATGAAAATATTTAAATAACACTTGAAAAAAAAAGTTGGTATGAAAATGTTCACTCTAGGGTAGGCGGTGTCATGCAAACTTTCTATTTTCAAAGTGTTATTTAAATTTTTTCATATTTTTTTTCATTGTCGAACTTGACCTTCTGGTTGCTTTTCCGGAAAAAAATTCTATGCACGCCACTGGTACTTTGTCAAGGGACTTCTTTCGTAAAAACTGCCTTTGACCGAATTTAGTCGACAATTCGGGTAAATTGTTTCATTCTGTGATCTGTGTCTGCGGGGACAGACAGCCTCTCACCACAGTATAAGAAAAGGAAGCAGTAAGTATTACGATTGGGGAGTGTGCTTGAAATAAATACCTACGGCCGCTCGGTACGTAAACACGCACTAGGGCAGGGGGGTCTCACTTGACCACGTGACCCGCGATAAATACCTACCGCGACGCAACCCGTCGTCGGCACTAGAGTCAGTCGAGTGTTACGCACGCTCTGTGATACACGTTCTCACTTGTAACTATGCGTCTCGACTTTTCATTTTCTGTTCTGGCTATGGATAGTCAAAGAAAGCTTACATACGAGGGGAGGCTGAAAAGTAATCTACCTAACTATGAAAGAAAAGACGTAACTGGATAGTTTATATTTATTTTTCTATATAGTCCCCTGCTAATAAAATGCACTTATTAAATTTTTCAAATATTGAATTTAAGCCATTAAAAAAAAATGTTTTCGGTTTGTCGTCAAAATAGTCAGAAACCGCTGCCTTCATTTCGTCATCGGTCATAAACCTTCGTCCCCTGAGGTCTTTCTTGAGAAGTCTAAACAGAAAATAGTCACAGGGGGCTAGATCTGGACTATAAGGGGGGTGGTCAATGGTTTCGAAGCCATTGTCTTTAATTGCTAGCTTTGTTGTGCGTGCGGTATGCACTGGTGCGTTATCGTGCAAAATCAGAATTCCTTTGCTTAGTTTACCTCGCCGTTTTTCTTTTATTGTCTCTCTTAGTTGATATAATAAGTTTGAGTAATAATCAGCATTCATCGTAGTTTTTTTCGGTAAATAATCTATGAGCAAAATCCCTTCTGTGTCCCAAAAGATTGTAGCCGTAAGTTTACCGGCCGATGGACAGACCTTAAATTTCCGAGGCGGCTTCTCATCCTTAAATTTCCACTGTAACGACTCTTGCTTACTTTCCGGGTCCCATTGTCGAATCCAAGTCTCATCACATGTTACAATTCTAGAAATTATTTCTTCCTCTTTCCCTCGACTCATGTCCAAAAACTCTTCGCAACATTTGACACGCCTCTCCATGTCAAATGCAGTCAACATTCTAGGGACCCAACGTGCACTAACCTTGGACATGTTCAAATGCTCATGAATTATTTCATTGACTCGCTCTTTACTGACGCCCACATCTCTAGCTATCTCCCACTGCTTCACTCGTCGGTCCTCTAATATATTTTTTTTTCACCCTGGCTACATTTTCATCGGTGACGGCCGAAACTGGTCTTCCGCTACGAGGATCATCTTCGAGGCTCTCACGACCTAATTTAAACTGCCTTGACCAAAACTTTATAACAAATTCGGAAGATCACGAACTGCCAAACACACGTGACATACGCTGTCTGATCTCCGAAGGCGTATTCCCTTCTTTAGTCAAAAACTTAATCACCGCACGCTGCTCGATTTTATCCATTTTCACTTTTTCTACCGACATGTTCGAAACAATTGTAGGAGACAAATAAACGTGATGAAATAAACAAATGAATGTAATACATTTTGAAAATAGAATAACAAACGAATATAAATCCATACCAGCCAGCATTATTTTTGAATATATTTCTGACCAAGGAGATTACATATCAGCCGCCCTACGTACATACTTGATACTTTATTAGGTCGTCAAAATATAAATATATAAATAATTTACTCTCAGTCAAGATGCATGTCAGGTCTATTTATCAATATACAATACAGTTGTCGTATATAATGTATGAGTAATAAAACAGAATATTACATCATTCATTTATAAATAATTTTACAAACTAAAATATATGGTTACATTAATTTATGCAGCCAAATTCATACTGAAGACACGGTAAGTTGTCGGTATAAAGGTTCGATGACCTTTTTTGGGAAATTCGAAAATTATTTCCTTATTTTAAAAAATCCTGTTCCCTACAAACGCAAGCCTAGCGAAAAGTCAATTACTATGGTAGGTAGGTCAACATATAATTTTGTGAAATTAACAATACTTGTTATCGATCCGTGATACTGATCATTTACCAAGCATCCAGTATAAACACCTTATAAAATACCTCTTTCACGCGTGCAACGTTTTAAACAACCCTACCGAGTGAACAGTGATTTATGACCTTGAGACCGTCACAGTAAAAGAAGCTCTAGCGCGTAGTAATTCCATACATTCTCGCTTGCACGCACGTGTGGTACCTGACTGTAGGCAATTATAAAAAGTTGCCGAACGGCGGGTGCAAGCTAGTTTGTACTTTATTGCTGCTTAGCGAGAGTAACTATTTATTTCAATGTTTTTGCAAAGTGATTCTTCTGTACGTAGTATTTTATTCTGTGACTAGGGCTGCCCCGTAGCCAGTGACTGTTTGTTGCGTTACGTATTTGAGAATGCTATATTAAATTGATGTATTATCTTTTGATTAAAAATTACTGCAAATTTTGTACATTTTGATTATTTCTACTTGGGTTTAATTTCTAGTTTTAAAAGTGATTGTAAGTTAGTATGGAGAGAGCGACAAAAAATTGTGTAATAAAAATACATTTTGTGTTTCTTTCTTACTTTAATAAATAAAAATAGTACATTTTGAAGCTAGTACGACGTGGTTGATATTTCAAGTCACGACGCGTATCAAACGTAGGGCGTGCATTCGAATAATATCGAAAAATTTTGGTATTCGAATATTTGGCTGTTTTGGGTATTATTCGAATAACAAAAAAAGGTGTAATCATGTCTTTCAGTGCCAAAACCAAATCTTCATTTTTCGAATATGAAGTATTTTGTTATTGAAAACTTTGGCACTTGAAGACTATCTACTTTTAAATTTTTTATTATTCGAATACCTAGTGTTCGAATAATACATACTCGTAGGTACTGACAGGAGTTTTCTGATTAAAAATGTAGCTTTTTCAGAATATAAAATTATTGCTGTTCTATCTGAATTATTTGCTAATAGTAGATATTGATTTAATTGCGGAATGGTCGATATTTTAAATCTCGACTAAAAGACAGTCGGGACGAGAAAAGTAGACACTCGCACGTGTATCACACGACGTTTTTGCGATAAATGACATGAAAATGACAAAATTACAAGCCTACATTACATACCTACACAAGAAACCTTTCTGTGCCAAGTCTGAACTGTTTGTCATTTACCTTGGCTGAGTTGGTAATTTAAAAAACGTTAATCCTGCCCCCCTATTTTGTATCTTTAATTGCCAACTGGACTAGGTGCCTATCATCAAAAACATAGCTAAAAACGGAACTTTCAAAATTGCTATTAGTGGGTATTGAACTATTTACGAACTGTGTCGTCACTTCAAGTGTGAACATATCCTTAGACAATCGGAATTCGATAGTATATGTTTGTTTTTGATGATAGGCACCCAGTTCAAACGGCAACTAAAGATACGCAATAGGCCCTCAGGTCCCGATAGAGGTGTATTGAAACATCCATACACTGAACAATTAACATGATAGCTACGTGCCATAATTTACGTAAAAAAACTCGTATAGGCACACCCCCGACACTTCATAGTCAAGGCTCAAGTTATTTACCTACACTCTAACGCGCGCATCTGGCTTGTCCGCACACGCTTGTGTGTGTGCGTGAGCTAGTCTAGGGCTGGCAGCAATCGTGTGAGCGTCGTCGCCCGAGAGGGACACAATATAAGTCAGCAACTTATGTGATTCTCTTCCTAAATTTTAGCGTAGTCCAATTTCTGATCCCCCGTGGATTAATCAGTATTAAAAATATATATATATATATATATATATATATATATATATATATATACATATATTTTTTTAATATATATATATAGTTTGCCTAAGCTTAGTAGGTACCTATATAGTTTCGTATGCATAAATGATCATCATATAATTAACAACTACTCAAACATAAATTTTGGAAAAAAAATGAAAACTTGTTAAAACATGGAAAGTTATAAATACTGATTTTATTGTTCCAAATGCGTTACTGAACGAAATTGTAAGGTTTGATCACGCAATTCTAATTTTTGAAAAAAAGTTTTCCAGGCATCCATAAACACTGCAATAACGCACCATACTGATTAAAAATCAGTATCGTGATAAAACTTTGCAACAAAACACGCGCGCAGCAAACGAGTGGTAATCGAGCTCTGCCTGACTCCAGATTTCCACTAACTTGCGGGGGACCGCGGGGGACGTTAAATTCGCGCGGGGAGGAGAGTGTCGCTTCTTTACGTAGTAATACTTTATATTCTCTGGTATAGGTATGCGCGGAAGCGTTTTAAAGTATCAGCGTGCGTACGTGACTGAGGCACACTGCGACTGCCGTCCGCCGACAGCTCCCGAGATTTCGCAGCGCGTCGTTTCTATGAAGACGTAATACTTACTGCTTCCTTTTCTTATACTGTGCTCTCACTGTCACTGGGGTGGGAGGGAGCGCGGCGAACCGCGCCGACACGTAGGTACCACTCCCCCGGCCCCGCAGCCTACCCCCCGCAACTGTACGACTCACTGTGATGACACTAAGGAACTAACCCCCTCCCCTCATTCCCGCAGACAGCCCATGTTCTCGCTGGGTGCGCGGTTGAACCGCGCTGACACGTACCGCTCCCCCGGCCCCGCAGCCTACCCCCCGCAACTGTACAACACTAAAAAGGTAGGTAACACTTACTTCAGTTTCTGTTACGAAATATTCTTTGGTAACTGTAAACTGATTTTGACATTAAAACAAGTGCCTCGCCACATGAGTTCCTTATCGATTATATCGATTGTACGCATTTTGAGTCCGGGCACCAAAGTGAAAACAAACTCTGGTGGGGAAAAGGGCCGTTAAAGGTGGCCGCTACCCACTTGACCAGTAATGGTAGTTTGTGAATTGGTTAACGCAATCGACCAGTAGTGGTAGTAGTTTGTGAATTAGTTAACGCAATCGACAAGTAGTGGTAGTTTGTGAATTGGTTAACGCAATCGACAAGTAGTGATAGTTTGTGAATTGGTTAACGCAATCGACAAGTAGTGGTAGTTTGTGAATTGGTTAACGCAATGGACCAGTAGTGGTAGTAGTTTGTGAATTAGTTAACGCAATCGACAAGTAGTGGTAGTTTGTGAATTGGTTAACGCAATCGACAAGTAGTGATAGTTTGTGAATTGGTTAACGCAATCGACAAGTAGTGGTAGTTTGTGAATTGGTTAACGCAATCGACCAGTAGTGGTAGTAGTTTGTGAATTAGTTAACGCAATCGACAAGTAGTGGTAGTAGTTTGTGAATTAGTTAACGCAATCGACAAGTAGTGGTAGTTTGTGAATTGGTTAACGCAATCGACAAGTAGTGATAGTTTGTGAATTGGTTAACGCAATCGACCAGTAGTGGTAGTAGTTTGTGAATTAGTTAACGCAATCGACAAGTAGTGGTAGTTTGTGAATTGGTTAACGCAATCGACAAGTAGTGATAGTTTGTGAATTGGTTAACGCAATCGACAAGTAGTGGTAGTTTGTGAATTGGTTAACGCAATCGACAAGTAGTGATAGTTTGTGAATTGGTTAACGCAATCGACCAGTAGTGGTAGTAGTTTGTGAATTAGTTAACGCAATCGACAAGTAGTGGTAGTTTGTGAATTGGTTAACGCAATTGACCAGTAATCCAGAGTTCGATTCCCGGCTACACTGCTCTTGCTGCCCACCTCGAATAATTTTCTTCTTCCACATTGTAATATGTTTTAGTAATAATGATCCTTGTTTCCTGTCTCAACAGGTATTAATTAGTTTCGAATGTAACCATTGTCTGGATGTGTTCTAGTGTCCGGGCGCGTACTCGTTTGGCACCCACCACTCCCCGTACTCGCCGCCGCTCATCATCAGAGAGGACACCATGGACTGTCTCTGAGTTACAGGACACTGTGAACAGTATCTGACGTGCGAGCGAGGCATGGATCCACCTGTAACGTTTGATTGTAGATCCACTCACTAGTTATCAACACAGATAGTGTAGCCATGGAACAGGTAACAGATTAACAGATGAAAATGTTATAAAAATTGTTAAAAAATATGTTACTTAAACAAAATTATCAACAAGGTCTTATTTTCCAAAATTATTGTGAAAGTAGTATCAGCCAGTTTAGAGTCAAAATTATTTGTAATGTGCGAGTCGATTATAAGTATTACTGTTAGAAGTTGATCTAAAGTGTAAGAAATAAAACCGTGAAATATTATTTCATTAAATTTTATTTACAACTTAACAACTTTAGTACAACTAATTACTACTTTAAAGTGCCTCTTCCTTTTATGTACTCAATAAAGTCACTCACTATGATAATATTTTAATTCCTCATAATTAGGAACACTGAACTTATCGAGAACCCCGGCCCGGCGCACCCCTACTAGTCCAGTAATACCCCCGCGCACCCCTACTACAGTCCAGTAATACCCCCGCACACCCCTACTACAGTAGGGCCTCGACGATACGAACACTCGACGTTTATATTATACCCCGTTCGGATTTGAGTGTATGTAAACATTTTAATATATATTTAACAAAGCATAGTAATCTATGGATTAAATAAACGGCAGGCCAAAAACTGCGAGCGGCGGACGACGAACTCATGATATGGTGCGTGGCACTGCGAGTTGCTGAGAAACGGTCGTTCGGATTATAGGATTAGCGGGGGTTCGGACTATCGAGGCCTTACCGTGTTACTTGTTGAAACTCCGAGAGTGCGCAATGCGACGCTACTACCCACGTACCCCTCCTGTAATGGCGCGGTATATACATTGTTAGTAAGGAAGGTGGACGTGTCAGCGAAGGCAGCTAGAATCGGCGCATGCTCCGCAGCTTGTTGTTGCGCCTCATGCCGGCGGCGCGCACGCGCAGCCAGTAGCGTTTGCTCTCCGGGTCCAGGGTCTCCACGCGGGGAGCCGGCCCTGTGTTGAGGCTCCACAGCCAAGAGGGGTACTCATTGTCCGGCTTCAACTGAAATTTTAAACTATTTTATTTTATTATTTTATCTAGAATATGATACTTAATTATATTATTATGATAATTTATAGGTTAATCCCTAATGAACATGTTTTCTAGAGTTCTACCTTACTAAGCCTCTGCTGTCTGTCTGCCTGTCTCAATATGTGTAACTAGCCTCCATCATGGCAAATGGTAAAAATTTCAAGAAATTGAAATCATATTCCCACACAATAAACCCTACAATTTTTTTTCCAGTTCTATTTTAATAACTACATAATACACACAAGTTTCAAATTTGGTCAACACAACAAATACATACCTATAGAATATTTGGATTCCATACTCTAGCTAGACGGTGCCAGATTAATTGTCAGGCGTTACTTTAGTGCCTTGTTTTTAGTCACCTTGATGTTGCTATGGCTTCTAAATTGTTTATTGTTGTTATATACTTATGTTTTTAAGATTCTATACCCGAGGAGTTCCAATGTTAAAACCCAAGGGGGGTTTATATCCTCCTAACACCCAGACTTTTGTTTGATAAAAATGAGCTAGCGACCCAAATTATTTTTAAAAAGACTTGTGAGTTAATAGAGTATTTAGTACTTTTAAAGGGTATCTACAAAAGGAAAACTATATAAAAAATATTGATCTGGGCGTTAAGTGATGGTGGCCCTCTCGTAGGACTGTCGTCGTTAAGTATTTATTACAATACTCATGTTGTGTGGTGGAACAGAACCTTTTGTGCGTGAGTCCAAATCGCACTTGGCTGATTTTTAAGTTATTTTTGTTTTGTACTTTATGAGTATTATGATACAATGCTACCGGGGAATAAACAGCCAAAAATCTCAACCGACTTTAATAACTGAGATGTCATTAAATTAATTTGTGTGGTGTTAGATGATGTTGCAGACACAGACAACTTTTTGTGAAAACTAAAAAAATAAATGTGTTGTTTCATTCATTTTGTTTGAACAGATATGTAACTTTTCTATGGGACAGCTGTTATTTATTTCGCTATCTGAGGGTTCGTTCCATAGTAAAAATTGTTTGTATGGACGAGTACTGTCACTAGTTTCCACCTTTCGCAACATAGGTTTAAAGATATTATATTCTTACTAAAGACAAATATGTAACTTAAATAAGAAGAAATCTTAATTATTTACAATTAAAGTTAAAGTGTCTTACTACCAGTATAAAATAAAGAATAATCAAAATGGCAGATTGTCAACCAAAATATAGTTTTGTCCCTAACTCATCCTGAGAGATATGAAATTATAGAAAGTGACAACTCAAGATAAAATGTTGATAATGTTCAGAATGTTCAAGAAACTGACAACATGATCGAAACTGTAGTTATCTGCCCCATAGAGTAATTCTGTCTATTCATAAGAGAGAATTGCTTATTTTATTACTTTGAGAAGAAATATAACTCAATATGGATAGGACCTGCACATCCTCTCCCGTAGTGTATATGTTGGAGCCACACACGCGCGTCACCAGTATTTCTGGGTCACTCTCCACCGGCAACTCTTTCTTCTCCACTGTACCCAGCTTGCCCAGCTTCTTCTTGCCTTTGCCCAGACCCATCACACCTGCAACAATACAACCCACACGTCTTGACAAATTCACATTTAAATAATAGAATAAGAAAATTTAACATTGCGTTTCGGTCAATGTCGATAAGGGGACACCTTGTAAGTCTTTTTTCCCATAGTGCCTCCTTATCTAAATCCCAACCTGAGTTTCAGCACTTGGTCACGGCGCTGAAAAGCGAATACTTTTCAAGTCCGCTTATTATCGACACTCTGATCCAGTACCGCTTACGTACTATATTAAACGACCATTACAATAAGGCCATTGAACCAACCATTACTAAAAATAAAAATAAATATTATTTCAATCTATCAAAAGCTAAGTCTTTGCCTTTGACCTAATTATGGTTGCAGTAGGAAGTAAAGTAAGGATTTTATGGAAACTAAATGTAACCTAATTATGGTTGCAGTAGGAAGTAAAGTAAGGATTTTATGGAAACTAAATGTAACCTCCGGCGGCGCTGGTTTTCTTGACGGCGGCAGCCAGCACTGCGTCAGTGTTAAGTCTACACGTAGTCGAAGTTAGAATACTTCTTATTTGAGGCAATAAACGTGTAACGGAAGACGGGAACATTGTATTTACAAAATTGTTTAAATTATGTATGTCTTATTTAGGGTTATCTTATATACAATTCTTTTTGGTTTCATTTTTTTCAGTTCATTTTTCCACTTTGTGGAAAGGCAAAGGGACCCTAGCCCATACAGCCATGGCCATGTCTGAGGTAATATTATTATGGTTATTGCAAAGATTTTATAGCCATATCCTCTTCTGTGGAGGATCATCTGAAAAGTTTGTCCTGCTTAATCTGCCTTAGTCACTGTTCACTGTCCTGTCGTTTCCGCTATAATGATAGCCCTAAAACGCAAACACTACTGGGTTAGAAAGAACACACGAAAAGGCACAGCCCGCACTTTTGTTTCATTGAACAACGCACCACACTGGTTACGGCGATTTTAATACACAACATTCTATCACTTTTGTTGATCAAAACACCCAAATCGCAATATTTTTGTCAGCAAAACAAAAATCGACACCATCCATTACCACTTCGCGCCTTTTTTCCAACCCAAACCCACAACCTCAGAATAAGGAATACAAATAGAAACCTGGCTAAAATAATACGCGGAGAAAGACACCTATCCTTGATTTTCTTACGACATTTTAGTGCGTTAGAGAGAGATGGATATGTATTAGTTTTTTCTTAATTAGGTAGGTTGTCACTAGTTCGTTGCTTTGCCAGTGATGAACAATGTCGATTTTTGACTACGATCATTGACCTAAAGGTAAGGACCAGGCCAACGAAGCGAGTAAATGACCCCAGTGCTTAAGTGCTAAAATGCCAATTTAGCACAAGCGCGACTCAGTGTTCCGTGGGAGATTGTGCAGTGTGTTTGTGTGTGAACTTCTATTAAAAATGCCTTGTTGCACAGTAAAAGGCTGCAAAAACTATAAAAAAAATTTAAAAAGCAAGATGGGATATCGTATCATCAATAAGTAACCGTACATCATGTTTTTTGCTTGTTTAACAACTAAATAAACCATTTTCGAAGCGATAATTATATTATCAAAGTCCATAATGGCGGCCATGATGTTCGCTACCACCTCACGCGAGTTTGAACAAAAGCAACTTTGTACGGGCGTCATTTTTATAAACCTGTATTTTATTGTTGTCTTAGAAACTTATGTAGGAAATTTAAAATTTTGCTTAGGGTACTTAATATACGATACTAGGAAAATATAATAATAATAGGAAACTAAAAATTGGATGAAAAAAATAATGGAATGAAATAATGAACTTTATTTTCAGAAGTAAAATACCACGAAAACATTTTTCTGATGTCAATAAATCTAATAATAACTTCGACCTGGATTTGATTAAGATTTGATTAAGATTTGGTTAGCAGACTAATGGAATAAACTTAGTTTCATTTGTCTAGCTTTTTACCCGACTACGGCGAAGCCAAAGTAGGGTTACCGGTTGGGGTGTAGATAAGATGGCACTATGGTATCGTGCCCCCTTATCGACACTCTGACCGGGTTACCTGTAATTATGACTACGGCAAAGCTAAAAGAAGGGTTATGATTTTGACCTGTATGTATGGATGTATGTATGTATGTACGTATGTATGTTCATCTGTTCTCTTATAACTTCTAAACTACTTATCATAATTTGATAAATTAGGTATCGTTGAAAGCGTCTTGACCGTCCGTTAGTTATAAGCTACGTGTCGTCACAATAAATTGAATGTGGCGCCCTCTAGAGGATAAAAAGTCAAGAACTAAAAAAAAAAAACCTATGGTGCCGTGTTTGATATCATATGAAAGGACTTAATAAGCATATTTCAAAAATATATATATTGTGAGCTTTTGCTCGCGGCTTTGCTTGCATGGACCCGATAATTTGGAATAATTTATTAAAAACAAACAATATATTATCACGAAATAATAACCCAAATAATTTAGATAAAATTAAGTTTAAAAACTAAAACCCGATTAATTACTCACGATCACGCTCTAAAAAGTATGAAACAAGAAAATAAACGTTCATAGTGATATTCACAAGATAGCCGTGGTCGTATGCACACTGCCTTAAATAAAAATAATAATGCATTCTAACAGTATTAAGCTTTAGGGCAAAGTGGCATACGACCACGGCTATCCCCTGAACATCACTATGAATATTTGTGATTTTCTTGTTTCATACTTTTTAGAGCGTGATCGTGAGTAGTCGGGTTTTAGTTTTTGAACTTAATTTTTATATACTTTGAATTACATGAATACCTAAAACACGTCGAATTTGTCACTGATTCACTCACTACCATACAAAAGAAATTAAGGATTCATATACGCACGTACAAGGTTACATCGCACACCTACGCAACGCGGCATTCATGTTCGCGCCAAACCCGAGTGAAGTTAGTACCAGCGAGACAGAGAGAAAAATATGAAAGAAATATATGATGTATGAAAGAGAGAGATATACTAACGTCCGAGGCGTCATAAAGTGTGGCGCCGGTTGTAGTTTGGGAAAATGTTTAGATGGGCATCTCCTTCCTTTTGAACTCATTGGACTACGATAAATAAACCAAATCGAAATGAACCGCGACCAATCTCCTTACAACACATCATATCGTATCAAAGTGTGAAAAAAAAGAGAATGCAGGAGGCACCGACCTTTCTGGTGACATCCTCTTGCTTTGGAAGGAAGCCAAGAGAATTAATAGCAAAGTGGTCTCTGTCTACCCCAGTGGGACACATGTTATATTGTGTAAATAAGGAATTAATAAAAGGATATCTTTCGTTTAGCATAATATTTTTTATTAAGAGTATGACATAGCCAAAACAAAAACCAGTTCCGGGCGTGGCTTATTCATGTTACGATAGCGCGCGGGGGGAAATTCGTCCCGGTCTCTAAGCTCGCGTCACCATAGCAAAAATACGAATAGAGTGGACGAGGCAGGGTCAAAAGTAATACGTATTTTATTTTATCTAATTTATTAGTGTATTTCGATCATCGTCACACGGCATTGATCCTACTTGCTATCACGTCGGGACGTAAATTTATTATGGTCGGCTAAAAGTGGTTTTTTGAGTGTTTGATTTATCAGTTGACCCTCGGAACATTTCAGACACTCCTTTAGAGATACATAATAATATTGTGACGTTTAATTGTCACCATTACCCATTCTTTAAATATTTTTCGCCCGTTGAGCTGGTTTTACACTTGCGGGAAAATAAATTGGATAAAAATTTCTTTACAAAAAATTTTTACTAAAGTTGTTATTACAAAAAGTGAAAACTAACAAATATTCTCAGAAGGAATGCACCACGTCACTATCTATCTCACTGTAGCCTATATCAATTATGCCTCTCTCATTCAACCACGTTTAACTGCGTTACTATCTCATTCCAATTTATTTTAAATAGCGTCACTATTTATCTCACTCTAACGCGTGTTAAATGGCATTTCTAATGAACGTCAAATATTTTTACTGCCCGCCACTCTTTCATTCTAAGTTCTAATTATTTAAAAAAATACGCAGCTCCTTTGGTAGTAAAATAGCAATAACTTTTTTTTCAAAAGTAATACACAGAAATAGCCAGATCATTTGAAAAACAATATTTGATGAGCCGTTATTTAAGACAATTTGCAAAACTAACATAGAACATTTTTTTTTCAGGGTGTGGTATCGAACTAACCTAATTATAAAAAATTGCTCATAAATTGGGTTTTTATTTTTCTTCCTGATGTAACAGCATTTCAAGGTTTATTTTTGACTTTATCAATAGCATGACTATTCAGAGTTGCGCAACAAAAATTTTATTCTTAGAATTTAGAACTGGTTAGCTTTGACTCTCAAAAATCTATTCGAATTTATAAAAGTACCATCAACTCGAAGACTATCTACTTTTTGCTGAGGTCATAATTTGATATTCTGGTCAGTCATGAGCTGGCCTACCAGCCTTCTAAGGGAAAGCGTTGACTTTTGGGACACCTGTTTACCCTTGGGATAAATCGCCAAGTGTTTAAAATATAGAAATTTATTTGTATCATAGTTTGAAATGTTCAGGTCCCTTTACGCAAAATGAAAAAACAAAACTCTTTTAGGATTAATTTGTTGTCCCTATGTTTGTCTGTTTGTCCGTTTGTCTAGGCAATTTTTCTGGGTAAAATCAATAAATGCTAATATTTACAGCCCTGTAAAATATACATATTATAACGTTTTTATGGCCTTTTTTTTAACTTTTTCATACAAATTTTTTCCTTATGAAAATATAGAGATCAACACTTCACATAATATTTTGCATTTGAAAGAAAGCACAGAAAGGAACTGTAGAACAAATAATGTAAAAAATATAAAACCATATCTTTCTCTTCTAAAGGGATTAATAATTTACTGTTTGTTCAATGTGGCAATAACTTTGTTTATTTTTTTTTTTCTTTGTTACAAAGATAACAAATATTTTCATACAAGGTTTTCCTTAAGGGCTATTTCTCCGAATTTGTAACAAAATATTAAGAAATAATTATAACTGTAAAGTACAACTTTTAGCTAAGACAATTTATTGTTAAAAGTTTGCTATATGCATAAACATATTTTAATGATATTATGGTATCTTCAAAATAATTGGGTTTTCCATAAGCGTGATATCAGATTATTTAAGAAATTTACGGCTGGTATCACGACGACGGATAAGCCAATTATTTTATTACTATTGTAATATAATTAAAAATATGTTAATGCATACAGCAGACTTTTAACTATAAGTTTTCTTAACTAAAAGTTGTATTTTTACTTATTGAAATTGTATTTCTCATCAAGAAGTGCAAGATGACAAGATATTCAAAATAAATTAATTGAATTTGTGAAATGGTTTCAGGTCAAAACAGTTTTCCATGAAACGGTAATTGTTTATACTTAGCAAAGTGTGTAAACTTAGTCATCTTAACATGAACGACGCCTGTATTTCTCCTTTTTATTTCCAGTATAGATAAAAATATACAAACTTGTTAAACTTTGCGTAAAAACGAGGCAATATTGACAGCTATTATGATGGTGTTTTATCAAATTTTGCTTTTTGGGCTGTATAGAGACGTAGTTAGATGTCACTAGAATATACTCATGAAAAAAGATATGAAGAAAATAAGCTGTAGACTTCACATTCGGTTTATACCTATTGTATGAATTTTAAGAAAAATACAGGGGTAAAGGGACCTCTTAAGTAAAACCTTGTATTAAACTATTTGTTATCTTAGTAAAAAATAATTCAAGGAAAAAAATAAACAAAGCTATCGCCACATTGAACAGTAGATAATTAATCCCTTTAGAATAGAACAACATGGTTTTCATATTTTTTACATTATTTGTTCAACAATTCCTTTCTGTGTTGACTTTTAAATGCAAAATATTATCTCAAGTGTTCATCCCTATATTTTCATAGTGAGAAAATTTGTATGAAAAACGTAAATAAAAAAAACGTAAAAACCTAAAACGTAATATAAATAAAAACGTCAAAAGTATGTTTTTACAGCTCTATAGAGGGCCGTTTATATTGGTATTTATTAATTTTACCCAGAAAAAATTGTCTAGACAAACGGACAGACAGACAAACATAGGGATAACAAATTAATCCTAAAAGAGTTTCATTGTTTTCATTTTGCGTAACAGGACCTGAACATGTACCGAGAGGATTATCTACGATCTAATAATTTTGCCATGCACTGTAAATATTTCAAAATAAATTTCTATATTTTAAATGCCTGGCGATTTATCCCAAGTAAGTGTACCTATATAATTTGCAAAAAACTTCACTTATTGGACCTGAAATGGTGAGCCAATACTAGAGGGTAATTTCACGAAAAGGTCATTGACCTTTGTTACAGATCTCAGTAATTATTAGTAAATTAATTTGGGTTTCAATAACGATCACAAAATTATTCTTTTTCAAAATTCAAAATTCAAAAAGTTTATTTTGCAAAGTAGGTATATATAATACACGTTTCACAAGTCAAATTTTAATCTTATAAAAATATATGTAATAAAATAATAAATGAACATGAACTACTTAGATTAAATGTTTATTTATTTATGTAGCAATATATATACAATTAAAATTATAGGTAATATATTATTATACAAGGTGAAATCCAATCAACCGCCCGAACCCATACCGGAGACCCGGCCAGGGACCAGGAACAAGGTTCAATGATCACCAACCGAGCCCCCAGCACGAATCCAGGCGGCCGACCAAATCCCATCCTATATACTACATAGTAATAGGTTACGTATATAAATACATGCCTACCTCCGCCCATTCGATTAGTCTTGCTAAGAAGAACGGGCAAGAAACTTGGCAAGATCATGTCTTTTTTTTTAACATAAACTTAAACTATACATTGAATTACTTATATCTACTTTAACCAAGGGATAAGAAAATACAAGACAGCAGGAATTCAGGTTAATGAAAAAAGAAAAACATATATATCTTTGCCTACCTGTCTCATATAGTCTATTTCCTTTTACAGTCTGTAATTAATTAATGTTAACTCTTAAGAGGAATCAAAAGTTAGAAAATTATATTAATTAATTAAATTATTACCTACTATCATCAAAATCAGTATCACTATAACACCATGCTTCACCATCATCCAAATATTCATTTATTTTATAATATGCCTTTTTCAGTAGGCCCTGCTTAATATACTGTTTAAACTTATTCTCTGACAAAGTAAGGACCTCCTTTGGAAGTTTATTGTAAAATCTTATACCATGTCCTACGAAAGAGGTACTCACTTTGGCGAGTCTGAATTTTGGAAAAGCCAGTTTATACTTATTTCTGGTTTCCTTACAATGTTGCTCACCGAGCCTTGGGAGAGACTCAACATTTTTTCTAACATATCTAAGGACCTGGTAAATATATTCACAAGGAACAGTTAATATATTAACAGTTAATATATTTTAGAGTAACATATATTATTTTCCCGCATAAAAGTATGAATTCATTCCAAATTCATTCAGTTTTGTTGTTATGACTATGGCACGATGTAGCTAAATCACTCATACGCATATTTTGTTGAGTTTTTAACGGCAGGAATATGATGCTCCTCGAAATATTACTTTATAAAATTAATTTCAATGTGTTTTGAAGTAGTTTTGGGAGATATTTATAGCTTGCAAAAAAAGGGCACAGGTTCCACGTCTTACGGGCGCCAACGCTAGGCGTAGACTGACAATATCTTGCTGCCGCTGACTGCATCAGTGGATTTACGTATTTTTGGAAAAAGGGGGTGCTTTTTTTGACCCGAAGAACGTGGTATTTAGAAAATGAATAGATATCATTCACACTAATTTTATTAAAAAAAAACCAACAAAATCGCGAAAGCGATACCTGAAACAAAATCGATAAGAAGTGTGCAATAGAGGGTTACAAAAAAATTCATTGACAGTACAAATATGAATTGATTAACGTGGTTTGTGGAAAATGAATACCTTAAAGTTCAACCAAAAACATGTATTTTTTTATGGCTATACGTAACCTAATTATTGCAACAGAATCATCCGAAAGCTGACATTTTATTTCTGTTTGTATTTTCGTTCCCCTTAAGTACAAATTACTATATCGTAGGCAGGTAGGTACATAAGTTAAGTCCAAAATTGTGCTTGTTTCTAGTACAAAAAATGCTGTAGCTTGTATCAGAGATACAACCGTAAACTATTTAAGTGGATACTTTTTAAGTCGCCTCTTAACTCAATCAAATAGATGTTCGTTGATGTCGCGTCTTTGTTCAATCAAGGAGGAAGGAATTAATCGCAACAATAGAAATCATAATAATCATAGACTTATAGGATTCGTAATAATAATATTATGTCAATGATGAGCGATGACAGCGCAATTACTACAGAGGTAATTTAATTTTTTTTTAATTTCTATCGAATAAACATCAACTTATCTTGAATAATAACTAATAAAAAATAATGAACGATTAAAATACCTAATAACCTGTAATAAGAAATCAAATTATGCGCAGTTCAAGTCAATAAGCATTCCCAAAATTCATTTCACGATAGAACTACCCTGTCAAAGTACTTTTATTGTCAACCACTAAGTACGAAAATGTCTTGATCTGCGGAATTTCTTCGTGAAGTCGATCACGGCAGTAACGTGAACGAACAGGCCTTTCAGAACGATTTGCGAACATAGAAGTATGCACTTTTCTAAACCACAGACATCCATAGGTACTGGTTCTGTTGCCTAAAATTGAAAAATTATCGAGTTAATATACTATAGTATAGTACAAGCACGTACCTACAAACAAGATTGATAATGCAATTATACATAATTATTTAAAGGTTACCAATGTGTCTGTATCTGGTAAATATAACGTTGGTAAGGCATCTGCTTTTAAAAGTCTCCATTTTAAATTTTCGTTTGGTCCAAAAGAATCCGACGTAAAGTGTTTCGAACAAATATGACTGCTTTTTTTAATTGCCCAATTTGGTCAAATTATTCGTCTAAGCCATTCACTTTTTAATTCTTCCCTTTTATCTGTAACAAAAAAATATAGCGATATTTATTCGGCATTATTTTTCTTTTAACTCGCGCTGCAATGAGGGATTTTCTTTTCTTTTTTTTTTACTCTTCCCTAGTCGCTGGATAGATGGCGCTGAACTTGGTAAGTTACTGCAAAGAACGGAACGTCACATAATTTTTTGATTATTGCACTTGGATGTAATTTTGAGATCGTAAAACGAAACGTACATTAAAAAGTAATAGTTCATAGCTGTCAAGAAGAGAAGCTAAATTACTTTGGAAAAATTTTAGCTTTACAGCACTAAAACTAAAATTAAAACCTTCAGAATCGACTTTAGTATGAATTGAATAGGGTTGTGTTCCTAAACGCCCGGTTAAATGTAAAATTTTACTGTCAACCGTTCCACAACCACGCGAGTGAAAACGTATTTATGTACAGTTTGTTTGGAATGTTTAAGATAAATAAAAATTTAATATTCCAAGGGGCATAACCTCCTTTAAAGGGGGTTGACACAGACGTGAGAGGTACTTAAATGTGATGCTTGCTAAACATAGATATCCGTGTTGCTAAATGTACTGCCCGCACTGCCCCGCAACCCCGCTTCGATTGCCATCTCGGATAGTGATGTGTCGCGTTTGGCACCGATATGATATATTTAAATATTGGTACTGGAAGCAATAGTTATACACCGGTGCATTCTCTGCGCTTGCTTGATTTAAATTTCTAGTAAAAATAAAATAAAATGGCTGTGTAAATGATAAAAATTTCAGTACATAGGTATTTACTACGTTCATGGGTATTTACATCATTTCTAACAGACTTCAATAAAAAAGGAGGTTCTCAATTTTACCTGTATGTATGTAGGCATTTTTTTCGCTTCTGGGTTGACCGATTTCGATATTTTTTTTTTCATTTGTAGCGAAAGTTATAAGTTTTAAAATAATTAAGTAAAACAAAATGTCTTTATTTCAGGTACCATAAGATAATTAGAGTTAAATAAATACCTAAACTCTTCGACCAAAATAAATTTTATTTTGGCCGAAACCTAAAGTTGGAAAAACCGAGAAAGTTTTTAGGTGTGGAGTCGGCATGGAGTTCTTATAATATTATTTTGATAGTAAAAAATCCGGAATAACGGAATTACTTAAAACGTTACGATAATGTAATACGTAATAGATATGTTACCAGAATCTAAATAAATAAATAAATGAAATTAAAAAAAATTGAATTTAATACAAATCCTAGGAAATTTATAAAATGCCAAGCTTATTAAGGCCGAACAGAGCAAAAGACAAAACAGAAAGCCGATCAAAAATAAAATAAAATAAACAAATAGATAAATCAGCTTGGCGTTTTATAAATTTCCTAGGAATTGTATACAATTTCTAAATAATATAAATTTACGGTAACATATTAAGTATGTATTAGGTACATCATCGTAACGTTTTAAGCAATGCCATAATTTCCGTAATTTTCACTATCAGACTCCACACCTAGAAACTTTTGCAAGAATTTTTCCAACTTTAGGTAATATCAATCCGATTATCTATCCTATCCCTGTCATCACACATCCATCGCGCAACCCGTAAGTAACCCGTTGCACAGTTCATAGTTCATTGCTGCTGCGGATATGTGTGGTTACGACATCGACAAATCATGCAATAACAAAACGTAAACGTCAATTTCTTCGCCAAAAAATCAAAAGTCTTGATTCTTGCAACAATTTTGCAATATTGTGCATTCGATCTGCATAGCTGTATATCGTTATCGGTAGGTAATTCCGTCCTCCTAAACGTGTAATTTACCTTTATATTTTGTGCACAAATTGTACATTACAACTCGTCACGCTCGTTTTAAGTCTGCTATGTATGGGTTCGCTCAAAGAGTAATCTGTTTTGCGTATTTTCCTTATCTGCTGAATTGAGCGAATCTTCGGGTAAAACCCCTTCATCCGGTCTCTGAGTCACGCCTTGAATAATCCGAATTGTTAATACCTACTCCTACAGTACAGTGGTGCTGGTGAATAGAACAGTGGCAGTATTGTGCGAGTACGGCGCTTGGAGTAATGTGTATCTGTATATTTGTGGACGAAACACAACTCTGCCAAGATGTATGATTCGTGGGACGACGAGCGCGACGACATTGAAAAGGTATGGGAGTTTGGGTTTGTTACAGATGTCATTGCCTGTGTGTCAACATATTGTGGTTAAGTGTAAACATTTTTTTTAGATAAGGGGCATAAAACTTTTTCTGCCCCCTTATTGTAACTTGTTAGAGGCAGCAACACAACAGCTGACTCAGTGCCCCTTATCTATGAACTAGAACATAATTAAAACACTTAATGGCTCTCTTCTAATCATTTGCCTTTTGTGTTTTCTGCCTTCCTGGTAGCTGTAGGTAAGTGTTGGTCTATTTATTAACTTGGTCGTAATGGGATGGTTCAATACTTTTATAATGGCTGTTAAATAAGTGACTGCTGTAAAAATAAATGCATGTTCCATTTGGTTAGTGTTGATAAGGGGGCACAATCTTCTTCACTGAAGGATTTTTGAAATTTTCTTATTCTTTTTTTGGGTATTCATGAGAAATTGACTGCAGGAAGGAAGTTGCAGCTTTTTCGTAAAAATATTCTGAAGATTTTTAGACCACAAGTTCGAAAATACAGCTTATGATACTTAAATCTCGCAATGGCTTTCAAATTAACATAATTTAATCTAAGCGAATTGTACAATATGTTGCCCAAAACATTATTTATAATTATAAATTTTTGAATCTGGTGAACCTATCAATACTGAAGTAACTTTTACAACACATATTCACCTCTGCATAGGTTACGGCGCTGTGCGCTTGCACAAGGCCTGAAGGGCCTCCTTCGCCCTTGCGTTCCTAAGGCGGAGCCAGCCCTCCCTCCACACCTTGGCTTTTTATATACACTCTAGGGTAGCCACAAGATACATCCGGGTGTGCTGAGTCAGTTTTTGAACAGTTTTAACCTACCAGTACAGAAGTCGGTTTTAACCAAACCTGTGGGTTGGCAAAATTCCTGTGGCCAATTCTGAACCTACCTCCCCATACACCCCAGACCCCCACGACCCTACCCTCTGCCTACAAACAAAATGGTGGAAGGTTTCGTTCTGATTCTAAGTATGAACCATACAAAATGTTACCCTGAGAGATGAACATTCATAAAAATTATATATAAAAAACTATGCATTTCCTGGGGACCTCCCAGAACCCACCTAACTATTTTAACCCTCAAATTTACTAAATTTGTGCGGCCGATATCTAATGCCAACCCCTTTTTTCCCACAGTGCCCCTACTACACCCCTACCCAAAATTCCCATAAACTCGGAAATAAAAGGTATACGTCAGGAAATATAATTTGCACCAATTTGCATGGGCGTAGGTTTGAGTTTCAGGGGGGTTTAAGAAAATAATGAAGTGGCACTTGACCCGGAAAACGTCAAAGCAGAGGAAGGGTTGTATTATTTTAAACCTTTCAGGGGGGGGGGGGGTTTGAACCTCCAAAACCCCCCTTGGCTACGCCCATGCCGCTTTGCTTACCCCATCATTTTTTCATTGAAAATACCTTCCATCTTGTACTTTTTATCTCTTTATTCAACTAAAGTATACGCTTACTTTGTATATGTGTACACATTTGTTTGGAACAAAAATTATGAAAAAACATGATCTTGTTAAGTTTCTTGCCCTTCTTCTTAGCAAGACTAATCAAATGGGTATATTTATTATATGTATTGCATTATATTTACCTATATTTATAATATATTCCTGCGCCAGCGGTAGCTCAAGGGTAGAACGCTCCTCTCAATCTTGAGTACCAGATTCAATCCCCGGTCGGGCATGCACCAATGAGTTTTTCGGAATTTATGTGCTTGGTATTTGTTCTTACTTACCACTTGCTGAACGGGGAAGGAAAACATCGCAAGAAACCCTGCATTCCCTAAAGAGTGTGTTTGTGCCCGAAGTATGGCGATAGAGCATTAGGACGTAATAATCGTCGATGAAACGAGGGTGTACTGAGTGTGGATAGTGACTGGCATATCACAGTTCACACTTGGAACACCTCTGAAACCCCCGTCGGAGGTTCATGTCAGGACTATAATATTTTATTCCCATTATTATATATTATATTTTAATATTCCCATATTTTTTATTTCATTAAATTTAACTAAATCTGACCTTTAATATTTTTTTGTCTTTTTCCTCATATTATTATTTTTTACATAAAACTATAAGGTATAGATTATTAAGTTATTTAGAGTACCTCCCCTACACGTAAAGTGGGGATGATTTTTTTTTATCACAAACTATCACAGCTAAGTAGGCTTTACAAGTTAATGAGTACAGATCGCGCCAAACTTTTCGTCCCCTCAAAACACGGGGCGATTCGCATCAGCAGGAACAAAATGTATGGGCAGTTCTTGGGAAGAGCAACTTCCGAGCGTACTAGAAGTTTGGCGCGATCTGTATTAGTCGACAAATTTATAAAATGTACTTGGAGAAGAAGTCCGCATATTGTGCAGGGTAACTACAGAACCCTACACTGCGCGTGGCCCGACACGCACTTGGCCGGTTTTTATGATACATTAAGTCGGATGTGGCAGATCGCATTAGCAAATGCGAAACTTATGATTGTTTTTCCTATTTTTGAATAGAAGCTATTAAATCCCATTTAGCAGAAGGATTGTGAAAAACCCGCTTTTTTTAATTAATCGAAACAGAACACTCATATTCAAAATTTACTTAATAGTTCCTCAACAAAACCTTATTACCTATGTATTGTGTATGCTGCCATAGCAAAGATTCCTTTAGTTTTTGTAAATTAAAATTTAACACTTCAAAATTCTATATAATATCATAAATCATAAAGCATTCCCTATGTGTCTTATTTCATAGTGCTAGAATAAGTTAAAGTTACCTTAACTTTTTGATAATTTATTATAAAAATATATAAAATATTTATATTTATATTAATATTTACGCCTGCGCAGTGACTTTCACTTTCACGCACTTCAGGCTCGCGTTCGTTCGCGTCACATAAATACGGTACTTGTGGTGCTCAGTCTGACCACATGTCCACGTGGGGAGGGAGCTGCTCAACGGTACACTGAGGTTGTCTGCAGGGACTACACCAGCTCAGTTCCGTACTGGACGAAAGGGACAAACCTATGCGAGGTAGAACACGCTCTATGTTCAGTACGAGACTGTACTCGTGTACTCCTGGTTAGCAGACATACAAACACTATGGCAGATCCACGTGATACGTCAATCTCATGTGCGGAAGAACATGGCCTTTCATTATAAGTTGCAGGGAATATAAACTTATATCGGTACACTAATACAAGTTAACTCTCTCACCCACAGCGTTTCCAGGCGACTAAGCATAGGTTCGCCAGAATGTCGTCGATAATGCCCTGGGTGATTACGGGCATCTTTCTCGCCATGATCGTGAGCATCGTGGTGTGCTGTTGTCGCCGCTGTCGCCGGAACCGCGGCGTTGTGCTGAGTGAGTATCTCTGCGTGGGAGACATGTGTGCTCCCCAATCAGGCGCCGAATCGGAACCGAGTGTAGATCTCGTCACTAATCACCATTACTATCCACCACACCTTGACAATCAGTACTTCGACAGAGGCGAGAATCCTTTTTTTTTACAATGAGCGTACGCTTGACCTTCACCGCGCCCGATGGAAGGGTCGATGCGATCTAGGATGAAGCGGGCTCACTCAGAAAGAAGAGCAGGTGAGGCGTTAACCCGTCTGTCCAAGGGACTTTCGCAAAATGTACGCAGGTCGATAATGGACGAATGACTGATACTTCGCAACTGCCTATAATCGGTCTACCGGATGGTTTGTCATGACATTATACCAGATGATACCATGACATTATACCATTATACAATTGCTTTCTAAAAGTACTCAGTTGAGTATGACCTAGTGAGTATGTGGTATTATCAGATGTGCTCTGTGTATGATGTCTACTGCTAGTGACGTCGGTCCCTGTCCACAGCCCCGGCGACGGTGGTGTCGGTGCCAGCGCCCCCCTCCGGCCCGGTCTCCTACCCGCAGCAGCAGTACGTGACTCCAGGTTGACGTCACTTTATTTATTACTTACATTAGTTTACTTACATCGGTCTCTTGGTCTATCTTATATCTATCTATGGCTTTCGCCAGCGACTCCGCCCGCTTTTTTTTTAATAAACATTATAAACTATATGTTATCAGTGTCACCCACTACGATGATAACAAAGAAAACCGCATCCAAATCCGTTGAGTGGTTCCACAGTTAAAACGAAACATACATACAGATAGATAGACGTAAATTCAAAACAATTTAGTTTTTGCCAAAATAGTTCGCAAAAATTATCAATGTACAGACACGATTTTTTTTACTACTATATTACTTTTTATTAATTTATTACTTTTAATACAGTTGAGCAGGAGACCGATATAAATAACAATTTATATTAGTTCCCAGTAATAGTTTCAATAGCTCGGTGTTCCTAGAACAACATCGAGTGGAATTGCAAGGAAACGTTTGTATTAAGTTGTATAAAGTTGGTATATTTGTAATGATACTAAAATATCTTTAAAATAACCGGATGCCCCATGCTCATTACTCATGATACATAAAAACTAAAATTTCAGTGGTGACGAGCTACCCGCCCGTCCAAACGACCAACCGATATGTGCACCAACCAGCGCCATACCCCGTGACCTCGCCCTACCCCACCGGAGGAGCCCCATACCCCACAGGGGGTGCACCGTACCCCACAGGGGGAGCACCGTACCCCACAGGGGGTGTACCGTATCCTACCGGAGGAGCCCCGTACCCTACCGGGGGTGCCCCGTACCCTGCAGGCGGCGCACCCAGCGCGCCTGATTCAAATGGTGAGGTTACATAACATTTCTAGTTACTTTGCAATTTTGCTTTTTAGCAGCATCACTAACAGTAATTGTGTTTACATATACTCGAGTTGTAAGATAAGCGAATTGACGAACGATGCGATAACGTCAGCCAGTCGACCGACAGATTAAATAATGTAACAGGTACTAAGGTACAGTCGCAGGCATTAAATATAATGTGACATGTACTAATGTACAGTCGCAGGCATTAAATATAATGTGACATGTACTAATGTACAGTCGCAGGCATTAAATATAATGTGACAGGTACTAATGTACAGTCGCAGGCATTAAATATAATGTGACAGGTACTAATGTACAGTCGCAGGCATTAAATATAATGTGACATGTACTAATGTACAGTCGCAGGCATTAAATATAATGTGACAGGTACTAATGTACAGTCGCAGGCATTAAATATAATGTGACAGGTACTAATGTACAGTCGCAGGCATTAAATATAATGTGACAGGTACTAATGTACAGTCGCAGGCATTAAATATAATGTGACAGGTACTAATGTACAGTCGCAGGCATTTCAAGCTGAGACTAATTTTGGGTTTAAATCGTATAAACAGGTAGCCTGAACTGCAGACCATCAATAATTATTTAAGAGCCTGGCTCTTGTTGGTGTTAGCGTCTTCAATCGTTCTCGTTTCTTACAGACGACCGTACATTCAGAATTGTCTACAGTCGCGTCATTATATAAATGAAGTAAACAAACTGTTGACATTACCTATAGCTCCACATGATGTCGACTGTACTACCTGCTGTACAAGTGTCGGTACGTGACGTCACACGTACAGATACTGTAATCAGCGGCTCATATGTTAATGTATCTATAGCTCCACATGATGTCGACTGTACTACCTGCTGTACAAGTGTCGGTACGTGACGTCACACGTACAGATACTGTAATCAGCGGCTCATATGTTAATGTATCTATAGCTCCACATGATGTCGACTGTACTACCTGCTGTACAAGTGTCGGTGCGTGACGTCACACGTACAGATACGGTAATCAGCGGCTCATATGTTAATGTATCTATAGCTCCACATGATGTCGACTGTACTACCTGCTGTACAAGTGTCGGTACGTGACGTCACACGTACAGATACGGTAATCAGCGGCTCATATGTTAATGTATCTATAGCTCCACATGATGTCGACTGTACTACCTGCTGTACAAGTGTCGGTACGTGACGTCACACGTACAGATACGGTAATCAGCGGCTCATATGTTAATGTATCTATAGCTCCACATGATGTCGACTGTACTACCTGCTGTACAAGTGTCGGTACGTGACGTCACACGTACAGATACGGTAATCAGCGGCTCATATGTTAATGTATCTATAGCTCCACATGATGTCGACTGTACTACCTGCTGTACAAGTGTCGGTACGTGACGTCACACGTACAGATACGGTAATCAGCGGCTCATATGTTAATGTATCTATAGCTCCACATGATGTCGACTGTACTACCTGCTGTACAAGTGTCGGTACGTGACGTCACACGTACAGATACTGTAATCAGCGGCTCATATGTTAATGTATCTCGGAAGACATTGTGTACATGTCACTGTGGAACTACTGTTTTTTATGAAAATAACCTCACAACAACCACTGATCATACTGAACAAATTTATTGTAAATATAATTTGCGGAAATAAAAAAATATGTCACAATTTCATACTAATTTTGCAAACCCACTGTTAATGCTGTATGGGCAGCTCTAGATTATTATTTCATTTGAGCTTTAATGTTCGTGTGTTCAGTATGATCAGTACAACATGTCGCTTCATTTAAATGTCTCTTTCATCGAAGTATTATTTATAGTCTGTTTGCACCACCTGGTATTTTAACGACTGAAGTTTCTTCATTCGTACAGAATTTATAAATTACTTTGTAATGCATTAATACGTTCTTTTAATACCAGTGATTCTATCTAGGTTATGATGCTAAGTTCGGCAGTTTAAAATGGGGCCCAACCCATTTTAAACAAAGATGCGTGACCAAAATACTAATAAAAAAAATTGATTTTTCGTTCGTATGTCTTCATATTTAAGTTCAATTCTGAACAAGACCCTACACACACTTATAGCTTTATGGAAAGGAACGTCACGTCGATACTACGAACGTGTAACATCAGCCAAAAGTAAGGTAAAGAAACTAGGACGTATTTGCGACCGTATTTCACAGTCACATTTTTTTTCAAGATTTCTCGAAACCAGTGCCAGTAAATATATAGGTACTAAAAGTTTTTAATATTTACCATTTAATACCCATGTTGTATTTTTAGAATAATATTTTTTATTTTTCTCTCTTTTGTTTTGGAAATATTTATTATTTCAAATATTTAAAAATTTTCATATTTTTTTTACATTGTGATACGTGAGCAGATTAACGCTATTTTTGTGCCAAATTTCAAGTCTTTCTTTTTAACGGTGCTAAAGTTATACCACTGACATACGGACGGACAACGGAGTCTCACTATAAAGGTTACTTTTGTACCTTTTAGGTACTACGGAACCTTAAAAATATACTATACAATTTTGTCTGATGGTGGTTATGAATGGACCCTAAGGTCTTTTGATCATACTGAACATCATACTGAAGTTGTTCATTTGATTTTATTAGTTGTTATTTTATTTGTATTACCTAATATAATAATAGTGTCTTATTAATAAATAATTTTATAATTATTTTTTTAATAAAACACGTGTTCCTTTTCAATTTTAAAGATTTTTTCTTTTCAATGTATGGACACAACATCCGATAAATGCCTTCCCAGGCTTTGTTGGCAAGCGTTCACCGGTTTTACAAAATTGTGGATGTTTCCTCAATAACTCATTGAATTTCCGTTTTGAGCACTGGAATTGTCTATGGATTATTTGCATACACTTATCCCACAGTTATCTGTGCAATTATCACTTAAGGAAACCTCACAGAAAATAGTCCAGAGGTGTCAGATCACATGATCTTGGTGGCCAGTTTACTTCTCCCTGCCCGCGAGATAACTCGTGCTGGACTACCGGTAGTAGTGAACTTTGCTCGACTGCATGCCTCAAACCTCAAACGTGACAACGAAAATTATTCGAAATTCAAAATTCAAGTAGGTTTTGAGACACCCGATACTTATTGTAGGTACCACTTGCTGAACGGTGAAAGAAAACATCGTGAGGAAACCTGCATGCCCTAAAAAGCGTGTATTAGTGCCCGAAGAATGGTGATAGGGCTCACCACCCATCACGTTGGGACGTAATAATCGTCGGTGAAACGCGGGTGTACCGAGTGTGGACTGTGACTTGCATTTCATAGTTCACACTCGGGAACACCTCTGATTTGTTAAGTTTAGTTAAATATACCTATTGTTAAGTTTAGTTAAATATACCTATTGTTAAGTTTAGTTAAATATACCTATTGTTAAGTTTAGTTAAATATACCTATTGTTAAGTTTAGTTAAATATACCTATTGTTAAGTTTAGTTATATATACCTATTGTTAAGTTTAGTTAAATATACCTATTGTTAAGTTTAGTTAAATATACCTATTGTTAAGTTTAGTTAAATATACCTATTGTTAAGTTTAGTTAAATATACCTATTGTTAAGTTTAGTTAAATATACCTATTGTTAAGTTTAGTTAAATATACCTATTGTTAAGTTTAGTTAAATATACCTATTGTTAAGTTTAGTTAAATATACCTATTGTTAAGTTTAGTTAAATATACCTATTGTTAAGTTTAGTTAAATATACCTATTGTTAAGTTTAGTTAAATATACCTATTGTTAAGTTTAGTTAAATATACCTATTGTTAAGTTTAGTTAAATATACCTATTGTTAAGTTTAGTTAAATATACCTATTGCTAAGTTTAGTTAAATATACCTATTGTTAAGTTTAGTTAAATATACCTTTTAAGTGTTACGATTATGCAACTAGATGGCGCTGGTTGTTGCATACATCGCGATAGCGAAGTGTTCAAGTTTACAAGTGTAGTGGTTCGATGTATAAGGTTCTGTTATTGACTAATATACAATAGTAACGTACTATACTGGCTCGATAGATCATGTCTATCCCTCCCTATCGATGTAGATCAACAGACACATAGTGAGAGAGAGCACTGTATCACGCACTATCGAGCTCGATATGGTTTACTGCTGGACGTGCTGCTTGTTTATCGTCTCACATGATGTAGGGAGTGGGGCTCTACTTGGGTTCACGAGGGTTTAATAACAGTGAATAGTGTGAACTTTTAACTTGAATATTGTGTGTCAGTGTATCTGGGCCCGGTGCCGCCGCTGGGCTGGCAGTACTACGTGCCGCCCCCCGCGCCGCCGCCCGCTCCCCTCACTCACACAAGTATAACGCCTATCTGTATACTATATACAATACATAATATAATATGTACACCTGCACGCTGCTTCTCTTTTCTGTGATTTTCGTGACATTTACGTTTCGTGACGCTGAAATAGATTAAACATTTTAAACAATATTTGTAGTACCGGACTCCACCGCGTTTAGTTTTTAATTTTTTTTTCCCGGTAAGTGTACACGGTGAGTGCCGTACTCGTTATAATTGTTATTGAGACCGTGTTAATTTAATTTAATTTTTAAATATTACTTTGCTTATCTGTCTGTCTGTGCTCGCGATTATACGAACTTAGTGAACGTATTTAGATGAAGTTATAATTGTTGTACTGTTAAATATACTGTGAGTTATTGAGAATATTTATATGGATTTTGATTAAACTAAAGTAAATACACACCAGTTTAGTTCGTACCATTACAATGTGTTAAATGTTACACTAATTAATCGCTAGATGGCGCTGCACCCCGCTCACGTAAGATAACCGAACATTTTTATAATAAATACATAGTAATATACAGGTTGGAAAGAATTTAAGGGCCCTGGAGGGGAACTACCTTAAATCCTTTAGTTAGCTCATTTTATTGAAAAGAAACATTCCTTTATTTTTTAAAAGAAACAAAACTGCATTTAAAGATATTCTGAAATTCGCTTGTCTCACCCGGGAATTGAACCAACTAAAAATAAAAAAAATAAACCCTCGCTATTTTATTATACGAATCGGTAGGATTATTGTTCAGGATAAAATTTGTCTAATAAACATTTGGTCTTACACTCATCTGTTGTAAGAGATACCCATGAAATTAAATATTTATTACAAGTTCTTTATTAACAATACCTAGTACTGTTCACTTGTAACAAGTAAATGACACGTAATTTTCTTATCTCTTTTACATCCAAAGACATCGTATGAATTGCAAGCTTGCTAATGTTATTTATCTGTACCCTGTTGAAGACTTCAATAAAAAAATCGTTAAATGGTAATAATAAATCTATGCACAGCACAATTCCTTCTTGCACTAGGCGTACTGACGAAAAGTTTAAAAAGGGAACGTAATTTTTGCAACGCGGAGCAACAAATTTGAACTTCGAACGACGCGTCGGACGCGTGTCCTGGAGTGAAATTTCAGTATGTTTTTTATAGTTATAGCAAAGTACAAAACCTTTGCAATTTTTGTTTTTTTTTTAAATTATTACCGAAGTTAGCGGTAGTGGTGTTTATCACTTTTAGTATGAAATCGTGTCGGACAAGGTCACGTGACATGCCGTTAAGCTTACTTTGATTGCCAAATAACTTCGTAATTTTTTGAGATATCGAAAAAAATATTTTACTACAGTTTGTAGCTTTTTAAACGAAATTGATTTTCATAAAAATCATAATGTGTGACATATTATATCATAATGTGTGACATATTATATCATAATGTGTGACATTATTATATCATAATGTGTGACACGGGCTCATTCACATTATCTGTTACAAATTAGTAATAGTAATAGACGTAATAGACGTTTATTTCCATACGAAAATATTAAGCACATACAACTATTTCTGCCAAACTGTAATGCAGTTTGTAGGCGGAAAAAACTCTCTGTTTAAATAAAAATAAACAATGAAAAAATTAAATTTAACAGTTTCAATTTAACCTAAAAAACTTACTTAAAAAGAAAAGATAATCGTTTTATCTACACTTAGATATCATATTTCTGCAATATTAATGATTTTAACTTATTTTTGAATACAGCACGGGTTACATTACATTCTGAGAAGACAACAGGCAAGGCGTTAAATATTTTTGGTATTAAATTTTTAAATTTCTAGTTACAATACTTTGTTTTATTGTGTAATTGATACAATTATTTCAAAACTTATAGTTGTTCAGTATGATCAGTGCCTTGCATTACGTTTTAAACGTCACCTTGTGTAGCATGTGCTGTTTAAATAATTGTATATACATATTATATTGATTACACACAATCTGCTGACGCTTGGCCACGCACCGCGCCTTAGAGCGGCGTGATATCTAGGATGATGAGCGCTCGCACAGAAGCTGGCCGAGTGATAGCAGGCGAGGCGTAATGAGGAACTTCCGCAAAATCTACGGAAGTTAGTAACGGACCAATCAATGAGCCTAACCGCCTGCAACCACTCCCTGTACGGCAAACCACGGGCTAACCCTACCATCACGTGTCTTGAACAAGCGGTTGACTAATGGAAACGTAGGAGAGCTATGTCACGTGACCGTCGCCGTGACCGTATGTCAAATGACATTGGTCAAACGCTTCGTCAAAACACAAAACTTCTCTATTAATTTCATTTATGCCAGCTGCAGATCTGCAACAGATGTAATGCGCTTAAATCTTTGTTATATTGCCAGAGTCAAAATAGTTTAAGAACATTTCGGAAGCCCCCGAGCATGTTATTTAGAACATTTCGGAAGCCACCGAGCATGTTATTTAGAACATTTCGGAAGCCACCAAGCATGTTATTTAGAACATTTCGGAAGCCACCGAGCATGTTATTTAGAACATTTCGGAAGCCACCGAGCATGTTATTTAGAACATTTCGGAAGCCACCGAGCATGTTATTTAGAACATTTCGGAAGCCACCGAGCATGTTATTTAGAACATTTCGGAAGCCACCGAGCATGTTATTTAGAACATTTCGGAAGCCACCGAGCATGTTATTTAGAACATTTCGGAAGCCACCGAGCATGTTATTTAGAACATTTCGGAAGCCACCGAGCATGTTATTTAGAACATTTCGGAAGCCACCGAGCATGTTATTTAGAACATTTCGGAAGCCACCGAGCATGTTATTTAGAACATTTCGGAAGCCACCAAGCATGTTATTTAGAACATTTCGGAAGCCACCGAGCATGTTATTTAGAACATTTCGGAAGCCACCGAGCATGTTATTTAGAACATTTCGGAAGCCACCGAGCATGTTATTTAGAACATTTCGGAAGCCACCGAGCATGTTATTTAGAACATTTCGGAAGCCACCAAGCATGTTATTTAGAACATTTCGGAAGCCACCGAGCATGTTATTTAGAACATTTCGGAAGCCACCGAGCATGTTATTTAGAACATTTCGGAAGCCACCAAGCATGTTATTTAGAACATTTCGGAAGCCACCGAGCATGTTATTTAGAACATTTCGGAAGCCACCGAGCATGTTATTTAGAACATTTCGGAAGCCACCGAGCATGTTATTTAGAACATTTCGGAAGCCACCGAGCATGTTATTTAGAACATTTCGGAAGCCACCAAGCATGTTATTTAGAACATTTCGGAAGCCACCAAGCATGTTATTTAGAACATTTCGGAAGCCACCGAGCATGTTATTTAGAACATTTCGGAAGCCACCGAGCATGTTATTTAGAACATTTCGGAAGCCACCGAGCATGTTATTTAGAACATTTCGGAAGCCACCAAGCATGTTATTTAGAACATTTCGGAAGCCACCGAGCATGTTATTTAGAACATTTCGGAAGCCACCGAGCATGTTATTTAGAACATTTCGGAAGCCACCGAGCATGTTATTTAGAACATTTCGGAAGCCACCGAGCATGTTATTTAGAACATTTCGGAAGCCACCGAGCATGTTATTTAGAACATTTCGGAAGCCACCGAGCATGTTATTTAGAACATTTCGGAAGCCACCGAGCATGTTATTTAGAACATTTCGGAAGCCACCGAGCATGTTATTTAGAACATTTCGGAAGCCACCGAGCATGTTATTTAGAACATTTCGGAAGCCACCAAGCATGTTATTTCGGTTGTCTATAGCAGACTCACACATTGTATAAAAATCTTTTAGAAACACGACTTTCACTGAAGTTCTCATGTGCATTATTTATATAACGAACTATTACTTGACAGTAGCCGCTGTGCCCCCCCCCGCCTCAGGGGGAGGAAAGGACAAAGCATGTGTTCACATGAGATCGATATTGTTTCATTTTTATTTTATTATTTGATGATTTTGATTCTGACATAGTTATTAACATAGTTATTATAGTAGTTATTAAAACTGAATATGTGTACTAAATATTTATACAATATTGTTAAAGTGACTTCTAAAAGTGTGCTATATTGTTACTGTTTACTGAATAAATGCTTTGACTTTGACTGATTTGAATTATAAGTTAAATTTTTTTATGAAACATAAATTAAATAAAATTTAAATAAAAATCATAATTTTAATACAACGTACCTAATTACTAGTTTAACTTGCATTTGTATCATATTTCCTAATAAATATAAAAGGTTTATATCTTTAAAGTATTATAAACCAATCTCGTAAGATCCGACAATATCGATCTCATGTGATCTCATGCTACTCTTTCCTTTCCTCCCCCCCCCCCCCCCCTCGCCGCGCGGCCCCTAGGGCGGGGCACAGCGGTGACGGTCAAGTTGTGTGTAAAAATGTTAAAATACCAAATAAAGCTATTCTATTTAATTGTAAGGTTCAGTCCGTGATGTGTGTGGTAAGTAGTAGTATGTGTTAATGTATGTAACATGTTCCAGTGCTGCCCCCCACGTACGAGGTGGCGACCGGCGGAACTGAGCCGTACGCCAAGAGTCCTCCCTACAACCCGAGCGTGCCACACTAACTGGCACACGTCGCACACGTGGCGAGCGTGTTGTATGTACGTTCTGATGTGATCAAACTGAACGTGTAGTTTATACAGGATGTTGACATGTATCTTAAATGTAACCACATTATATATTGAACAACTTCCCAAAAACCGTACCTGAGAAAAAAAAGTGGACCTGTCCATGAAAAAATCATAATGGGTTCTCAAAGCATGAAAATAGTCCTTCATTTCCAGGGAAATGTTTGTTTGGGAAAGTTCAAAAACAAAAAAAAAAAAATTTATGTTAGTACAATAAAAAATTTAGTATCCCCAAATATAGACGTAGACTGACCCGCGAGTGCCAGTGTTGTTCACTATGATCAGTATTATGTGGTTTCATTTAACTTCGTCTGTCTATTTACACTCTGTACTACATGTATGTATTATACATTCTATATAAGTTAGTGGTGGACACGACCCGAGTGAACCTGACCAGGATAGTTACCGACTTGAAGCGACGTACCCAGGGAGGGGTCCAGAGGGTAACAACACCCCCCCCCCCCCCACACACAAATGACAAAATCCTTATAATAGCGCCAAAAATACCTTTCTGTCTGTGACATATCCTAAATAATTTATGAAAATAGATTTCCCTTTTATTTCCGTTAAAGTTGAACGTGTCCGCGCGACACTTGAACCATTTGTAAGTACAATAAAGCTAAGGTTCACAATACAAATTAATACTTTAAATATATAACACACTAGGATGTACGCCAGTATCTGGTCTGTTCGCCTGTAGATAAGTTCTTCGTTAACGACATCTTGAATTTATTTTTTTCATCCGAATTAATAATTGAATTTGTTTAGAATATGTTTATTTTTTATTAATTAATCCTTTGTATCTACTGCCTTTTTTAAGTTTTCTACTTAAGTCTAAGAGATTAATTATTTTTTAAGATATTTTTGTAACATTTTCCACTTGCTATAGTCAAAGTGAATAAGTATTGAAAGATGATAGTAAGAGACTGAAACTGTGGTAATTAATGAGTTAAGTGTTAGAGTTAGAGTTTTGAAGAAGTTAGAGTCCTAGTTAGAGCATGTTGCAGTTGTCATGAAACTTTCGAACACTACGTTCCTGGGCTGGGTATGAACACTTCTGAACACTGCGTCACTGTCATACTGTAACATGTCGCTGTAAGTTACAACACTGTCATACTGTAACATGTCGCTGTAAGTTACAACACTGTCATACTGTAACATGTCGCTGTAAGTTACAACACTGTCATACTGTAACATGTCGCTGTAAGTTACAACACTGTCATACTGTAACATGTCGCTGTAAGTTACAACACTGTCATACTGTAACATGTCGCTGTAAGTTACAACACTGTCATACTGTAACATGTCGCTGTAAGTTACAACACTGTCATACTGTAACATGTCGCTGTAAGTTACAACACTGTCATACTGTGAAATGTTGCTGTAAGTTACAACACTGTCATACTGTAACATGTCGCTGTAAGTTACAACACTGTCATACTGTGACATGTCGCTGTAAGTTACAACACTGTCATACTGTAACATGTCGCTGTAAGTTACATACAACACTGTCATACTGTGACATGTCGCTGTAAGTTACAACACTGTCATACTGTAACATGTCGCTGTAAGTTACAACACTGTCATACTGTAACATGTCGCTGTAAGTTACAACACTGTCATACTGTAACATGTCGCTGTAAGTTACAACACTGTCATACTGTAACATGTCGCTGTAAGTTACAACACTGTCATACTGTAACATGTCGCTGTAAGTTACAACACTGTCATACTGTAACATGTCGCTGTAAGTTACAACACTGTCATACTGTAACATGTCGCTGTAAGTTACAACACTGTCATACTGTAACATGTCGCTGTAAGTTACAACACTGTCATACGGTAACATGTCGCTGTAAGTTACAACACTGTCATACTGTGACATGTCGCTGTAAGTTACAACACTGTCATACTGTAACATGTCGCTGTAAGTTACAACACTGTCATACTGTGACATGTCGCTGTAAGTTACAACACTGTCATACTGTAACATGTCGCTGTAAGTTACATACAACACTGTCATACTGTGACATGTCGCTGTAAGTTACAACACTGTCATACTGTAACATGTCGCTGTAAGTTACAACACTGTCATACTGTAACATGTCGCTGTAAGTTACAACACTGTCATACTGTGACATGTCGCTGTAAGTTACAACACTGTCATACTGTAACATGTCGCTGTAAGTTACAACACTGTCATACTGTAACATGTCGCTGTAAGTTACAACACTGTCATACTGTAACATGTCGCTGTAAGTTACAACACTGTCATACTGTAACATGTCGCTGTAAGTTACAACACTGTCATACTGTAACATGTCGCTGTAAGTTACAACACTGTCATACTGTAACATGTCGCTGTAAGTTACAACACTGTCATACTGTGACATGTCGCTGTAAGTTACAACACTGTCATACTGTGACATGTCGCTGTAAGTTACAACACTGTCATACTGTAACATGTCGCTGTAAGTTACAACACTGTCATACTGTAACATGTCGCTGTAAGTTACAACACTGTCATACTGTAACATGTCGCTGTAAGTTACAACACTGTCATACTGTAACATGTCGCTGTAAGTTACAACACTGTCATACTGTAACATGTCGCTGTAAGTTACAACACTGTCATACTGTAACATGTCGCTGTAAGTTACAACACTGTCATACTGTAACATGTCGCTGTAAGTTACAACACTGTCATACTGTAACATGTCGCTGTAAGTTACAACACTGTCATACGGTAACATGTCGCTGTAAGTTACAACACTGTCATACTGTGACATGTCGCTGTAAGTTACAACACTGTCATACTGTAACATGTCGCTGTAAGTTACAACACTGTCATACTGTGACATGTCGCTGTAAGTTACAACACTGTCATACTGTAACATGTCGCTGTAAGTTACATACAACACTGTCATACTGTGACATGTCGCTGTAAGTTACAACACTGTCATACTGTAACATGTCGCTGTAAGTTACAACACTGTCATACTGTAACATGTCGCTGTAAGTTACAACACTGTCATACTGTGACATGTCGCTGTAAGTTACAACACTGTCATACTGTAACATGTCGCTGTAAGTTACAACACTGTCATACTGTAACATGTCGCTGTAAGTTTCAAATTCTGAATTCTGAATGAATTTTGTTAAGTTTGTTGACAAATATATCTAGCTGCCTACTAGTACCCGTCCAGCAAAGAATGACGTCATCAACGAATCTATAATAATACAAAATATTAGAATTATTGACAATATGTTTGGTCTCGAAACTGTCCATGAAAATATCAGCCATCAACGGACTTAAGGGTGAACCCATTGCTAAACCTTCTTTTTGCATGTAGAAACTATTGTTGAATTTGAAATAGTTTTGTTGCATGCAAACTGATGTGAGGTTTAGGAGGTCATCAATTTCGCCAGTGTGAAGACGTTGTTTTTCTAACAAATTTCTAATTATAGTCAAACATTCGTCATAAGGAACATTGGTAAATAAGCTATCTACATCCAAAGATACTAACTTCGCATTAGAGGGTAAATGAACATTATGAATTTTCGATATTAAATCCTCTTTATTCTTAAGACAATAGATAGGCTTGAAAGAAGTTTTTTCTAACAAAATGTGATTTAACCGTTTTGACAAATCATAAGCTGGGGCACCGATGTAAGAGACAACTGGACGAACCGGAATGTTATCTTTGTGTATTTTTGGCAAACCGTACAAAGCTGGGGCCACGGGGTTCATAGGCAGTAATTTCGCTTTAGATTGAGTGTTATCTGGAAAAACAAAGGATGTGTTATTGACGGCCAATTTTAACTCAGCTTGAAATTTCTTAGTTGGATCCGAATTAAGTGGAACAAACTCGTCACCCTGAATGACGTCATTCACTTTACTATTATATTCTTCGCGATTCATTATAACTACTGTATTACCTTTATCCGCTTTTGAAATTACTAGATCGTTATCATTAACCCTACACTGAATCGATTTAAATGTTGCTAGTTCCGGGTTGATTTGTTCTTTTGAGGAGACAGCAACTTTTTGTATTTCATTCGTAACTAAACTCTTAACAATATTATCTTTTTTAGAAACTATAGCAGTAATCTCAGCATCAACAGCTAAATTTTGCAATGAATTTTGGGACAAATTAGAAGGAATATTGTATTTTAAGCCCTTTTCCAAAAGTGACATCTCGCTAGTAGGAACATCAATGTTAGTTAAATTTGCAGATAATGTCAGGCTCAAGCATATTATATATCTATAAGTATAACTAAACAATGTGATATGTTTATAGCTACATGAGATTTTTATAGAATAATAATAAAATGTTATTATTGCTATGTAAAGTTTTGTCTCCAGTTACCCAGAAAAAGTACCTACCTTTAAAAACAAACGCCATTTGTATGTTGAACTCTATAACTATAGCAGTAAGGTTTATTTTGTATCGATCAAACTGGAGAAATCTCAAACACCGATGAATGCACAAATGTACAGAGATTGTACCAAATATACTGTTATCAAATTGTAACTCTGTTTTATTTAAACCCTCTTCGATCAGACATTCAGTACGGTACCTATTGGACTTAACTTATATTAACATTCAGTACGGTACCTATTGGACTTAACTTATATTAACATTCAGTACGGTACCTATTGGACTTAACTTATATTAACATTCAGTACGGTACCTATTGGACTTAACTTATATTAACATTCAGTACGGTACCTATTGGACTTATATTAACAGAGGTTCGTTCGTGCGTGATGCGAACGAAATGTGCATCATACCTAAATCATGATATTGGTTTACTTACATTTGAGTCACAAGTATGCCATAATTGCGTTTTATAATCGCTTGGTAACAATTAGGCATTACATTCTTGTAATAAGAGACTCTTTAAAAAAGAAATGTGTGGTATTGCTGTCAAACAGAACGTTATTGAATGTTGGCAACATTCTATTTGACAGCGAAACAGAACGTTATTGAATGTTGGCAACATTCTATTTGACACTGAAACAGAACGTTATTGAATGTTGGCAACATTCTATTTGACAGCGAAACAGAACGTTATTGAATGTTGGCAACATTCTATTTGACACTGAAACAGAACGTTATTGAATGTTGGCAACATTCTATTTGACAGCGAAACAGAACGTTATTGAATGTTGGCAACATTCTATTTGACACTGAAACAGAACGTTATTGAATGTTGGCAACATTCTATTTGACACTGAAACAGAACGTTATTGAATGTTGGCAACATTCTATTTGACAGCGAAACAGAACGTTATTGAATGTTGGCAACATTCTATTTGACACTGAAACAGAACGTTATTGAATGTTGGCAACATTCTATTTGACAGCGAAACAGAACGTTATTGAATGTTGGCAACATTATATTTGACACTGAAACAGAACGTTATTGAATGTTGGCAACATTATATTTGACACTGAAACAGAACGTTATTGAATGTTGGCAACATTCTATTTGCCAGCGAAACAGAACGTTATTGAATGTTGGCAACATTCTATTTGACAGCGAAACAGAACGTTATTGAATGTTGGCAACATTCTATTTGACAGCGAAACAGAACGTTATTGAATGTTGGCAACATTCTATTTGACAGCGAAACAGAACGTTATTGAATGTTGGCAACATTCAATTTGACAGCGAAACAGAACGTTATTGAATGTTGGCAACATTCTATTTGACAGCGAAACAGAACGTTATTAAATGTTGGCAACATTCTATTTGACAGCGAAACAGAACGTTATTGAATGTTGGCAACATTCAATTTGACAGCGAAACAACGTTATTGAATGTTGGCAACATTCTATTTGCCAGCGAAACAGAACGTTATTGAATGTTGGCAACATTCTATTTGACAGCGAAACAGAACGTTATTGAATGTTGGCAACATTCTATTTGACAGCGAAACAGAACGTTATTGAATGTTGGCAACATTATATTTGACACTGAAACAGAACGTTATTGAATGTTGGCAACATTCTATTTGACAGTGAAACAGAACGTTATTGAATGTTGGCAACATTCTATTTGGCAGCGAAACAGAACGTTATTGAATGTTGGCAACATTCTATTTGACAGCGAAATAGAACGTTATAGAATGTTGGCAACATTCTATTTGACAGCGAAACAGAACGTTATTGAATGTTGGCAACATTATATTTGACACTGAAACAGAACGTTATTGAATGTTGGCAACATTCTATTTGACAGCGAAACAGAACGTTATTGAATGTTGGCAACATTCTATTTGACAGTGAAACAGAACGTTATTGAATGTTGGCAACATTCTATTTGGCAGCGAAACAGAACGTTATTGAATGTTGGCAACATTCTATTTGACAGCGAAACAGAACGTTATTGAATGTTGGCAACATTCTATTTGACAGCGAAACAGAACGTTATTGAATGTTGGCAACATTCTATTTGACACTGAAACAGAACGTTATTGAATGTTGGCAACATTCTATTTGACACTGAAACAGAACGTTATTGAATGTTGGCAACATTATATTTGACACTGAAACAGAACGTTATTGAATGTTGGCAACATTCTATTTGACACTGAAACAGAACGTTATTGAATGTTGGCAACATTCTATTTGACACTGAAACAGAACGTTATTGAATGTTGGCAACATTCTATTTGACAGCGAAACAGAACGTTATTGAATGTTGGCAACATTCAATTTGACAGCGAAACAGAACGTTATTGAATGTTGGCAACATTCTATTTGACACTGAAACAAAACGTTATTGAATGTTGGCAACATTCTATTTGACACTGAAACAGAACGTTATTGAATGTTGGCAACATTCTATTTGACAGCGAAACAGAACGTTATTGAATGTTGGCAACATTCTATTTGACACTGAAACAGAACGTTATTGAATGTTGGCAACATTCTATTTGACACTGAAACAGAACGTTATTGAATGTTGGCAACATTATATTTGACACTGAAACAGAACGTTATTGAATGTTGGCAACATTCTATTTGACAGCGAAACAGAACGTTATTGAATGTTGGCAACATTCTATTTGACAGCGAAACAGAACGTTATTGAATGTTGGCAACATTCTATTTGACAGCGAAACAGAACGTTATTGAATGTTGGCAACATTATATTTGACACTGAAACAGAACGTTATTGAATGTTGGCAACATTCTATTTGACACTGAAACAGAACGTTATTGAATGTTGGCAACATTATATTTGACACTGAAACAGAACGTTATTGAATGTTGGCAACATTATATTTGACACTGAAACAGAACGTTATTGAATGTTGGCAACATTCTATTTGACAGCGAAACAGAAAGTTATTGAATGTTGGCAACATTCTATTTGACAGCGAAACAGAACGTTATTGAATGTTGGCAACATTCTATTTGACAGCGAAACAGAACGTTATTGAATGTTGGCAACATTCTATTTGACACTGAAACAAAACGTTATTGAATGTTGGCAATATTATATTTGACAGCGAAACAGAATGTTATTGAACGTTGTATAGAACGAATAGTCAACGAACAGTTGACTAACAGAATACATCAACGAACAGTTGACTAACAAGACATCAACGAACAGTTGACTAACGAGACATCAACGAACAGTTGACTAACAAGACATCAACGACCAGTTGACTAACAAGACATCAACGAACAGTTGACTAACAGAAGACATCAATGAACAGTTGACTAACAGAAGACATCAACGAACAGTTGACTAACAAGACATCAACGAACAGTTGACTAACAAGACATCAACGAACAGTTGACTAACAAGACATCAACGAACAGTTGACTAACAGAAGACATCAACGAACAGTTGATTAACAGAAGACATCAACGAACAGTTGACTAACAGAAGACATCAACGAACAGTTGACTAACAGAAGACATCAACGAACAGTTGACTAACAAGACATCAACGAACAGTTGACTAACAGAAGACATCAACGAACAGTTGATTAACAGAAGACATCAACGAACAGTTGACTAACAGAATACATCAACGAACAGTTGACTAACAGAAGACATCAACGAACAGTTTACTAACAGAAGACATCAACGAACAGTTGACTAACAAGACCTCAACGAACAGTTGACTAACAAGACATCAACGAACAGATGACTAACAGAAGACATCAACGAACAGTTGACTAACAGAAGACATCAACGAACAGTTGACTAACAGAAGACATCAACGAACAGTTCACTAACAGAAGACATCAACGAACAGTTGACTAACAGAATACATCAACGAACAGTTGACTAACAGAAGACATCAACGAACAGTTGACTAACAGAATACATCAACGAACAGTTGACTAACAGAATACATCAACGAACAGTTGACTAACAGAAGACATCAACAAACAGTTGACTAACAGAAGACATCAACAAACAGTTGACTAACAGAAGACATCAACAAACAGTTGACTAACAGAAGACATCAACAAACAGTTGACTAACAGAAGACATCAACGAACAGTTGACTAACAGAAGACATCAACGAACAGTTCACTAACAGAAGACATCAACGAACAGTTGACTAACAGAAGACATCAACGAACAGTTCACTAACAGAAGACATCAACGAACAGTTGACTAACAGAAGACATCAACAAACAGTTGACTAACAGAAGACATCAACGAACAGTTGACTAACAGAAGACATCAACGAACAGTTCACTAACAGAAGACATCAACGAACAGTTGACTAACAGAAGACATCAACGAACAGTTCACTAACAGAAGACATCAACGAACAGTTGACTAACAGAAGACATCAACAAACAGTTGACTAACAGAAGACATCAACGAACAGTTGACTAACAGAAGACATCAACAAACAGTTGACTAACAGAAGACATCAACGAACAGTTGACTAACAGAAGACATCAACGCGTTACTTTACTTTCATTCATACAACATTTGAAAATAACAAAACTTTTATTTTAGTCCAGGGGGTGGGGGTGGGGGTGGTGGAACTTGAAACCAAAACGTTGGATTAAAGAACATCAGAGACGTCATGCGAATCAAACTATCAGGTAATAACAAAGATTTTCATATAATGTTTTGTCTATTGTCTTTGAAATACACTTTATTTGAAAAGCTTGTGATCTCTTCCTGCTAATCAAAGATCCTCTGCTTTTGAAATTAAGTACAGTACCTGCACTAAGTCTAGATACATAATTAAATAATTAATTAAGTATATACAATAAAAATTCAGAATGAAATATTAATAGGAAAATAACTTGTTGGCAGTTGGATACAGCGTTAGTCTATCTAGAAGGCATCGCAGAGGTGTTCCAACCATGTGAGTATGGATTATAAAATGCAAGTTACAGTCCACACTTGAACACCCACTTTTAACCGATGAATTACGTCCCAGCGTGATGCGTGGGGTAAACCCTATCTCCGGGCAGCGAGTTTTGAAAACATTGTTGAACACAGCGCTGTGGTGTGCTGTAGCACGCTTTCGTTGCACGGAATGAAATGTGTCCCGTGCACGAGGACCAGACACAAATGTACCCCTAAAGAATTTGAACTCGCGGCCTTCAGGTTTGTGGTGGATACGTTCGAACAACTAGATCACACAGGTGGTTCAGTAGTAATAACGACAGATAGTGCAGTGAGGGTGAGACGTGACGTGTATACGAGCGACGCAGTGCGCGTGCGCGAGTGTGTTGGCGCCTCGCTGTCGCGCCCACAAAACTATCTGTGGTTGCTTCATAACCCCCCCCCCCCCTCCCTTAGAGAGACATACCATACAATACATACAATCACGACCGTCTGTTTGACTGTAATAAATACTTACATCTCCAGCTACGATCCTGATCATCACATTCCTGAATTCCTCTTCTTTCCCGAGTGCTTCTGACTTGGCCGTTTTTCAATTTGATAATGTGATCGTCATCGAGGGTAGCGAGGTCTGTTTAGTTACCTATAGAGGTGATCGTCATCGAGGGTAGCGAGGTCTGTTCAGTTACCTATAGAGGTAATCGTTATCGAGGGTAGCGAGGTTTGTTTAGTTACCTATAGAGGTGATCGTCATCGAGGGTAGCGAGGTCTGTTTAGTTACCTATAGAGGTGATCGTCATCGAGGGTAGCGAGGTCTGTTTAGTTACCTATAGAGGTGATCGTCATCGAGGGTAGCGAGGTCTGTTTAGTTACCTATAGAGGTGATCATTATCGAGGGTAGCGAGGTTTGTTTGGTTACCTATAGAGGTGCTCGTCATCGAGGGTAGCGAGGTCTGTTTAGTTACATAGAGGTGAGAAAAATAATTCTATCCGAATATTTTGCTCGAGTTACTGCCAAGTGAATGCCATGCATACGTTTCAACTTTACTTTTATACACTTTTTGCCAGGCTGTACACACGGCCACATAACTTACTATTAGTATGAGATGAAATTCATTTATTCAGCCAAATTCATACCCGAGGCTTTGTAAGTGATCAGTAACATGGATCGATAACACTTTTTGCTAATTTGGTAAAATGAAATGTTAACGGCTGGGCTTGCCTTTGTAGGAAAACGTAAAAAAAAACATGTCTTTCGCAAAAAGGGTCATCAAACCTGGATACTGAGCACATACCGAGTCTTCAGTATGAATATTACTTTATATATTAAGGTAACTTTGTAAAAGTTTCTGTATGATTATATTATTAACGTAACACGGACGACATTAAGTATTGTATACAGTATTGACATCGTGTATCGTGAGTAACATCTTATTGAAGTGAAGTAGCAAGCACATCCGTTATACATAAGTCATTATACATAAGTATCAGCTACTATTGGGTAGGAGACCTGTTGTTCCATTCACAGGACAAAGGTGAAAGTGTAATAGCCGCGTGTCGGTGCCAACACTCGGTGGTTCCAGGAGTATCTCGCCCTGCCCCCCTCGCCCCCCCCCTTGTGTCGGCGCCGCACTGTCGCGACGACTTGTTGCCCCGACGAAGGACGACGTCTCACACCCCTTACCATGATCTCTGAACGCAGAAGTTAGTCGCAGATGAGGGGATACCGTGCAGGTGACAGCTACCAGCTACAAGCGCCTTCTAATATAATATAAATTAATATAATATAATATTTATTTCATGAAAAAGACAAATAAATACAATTTTCAAAAGTTACAAATTACAAATGAGGTTTTAACTTATTGTAGGTACCTGAAACCTACACTAGGCTACAAAGTAACCTGTTGATAGGTAACAGACCTCTTCCCTTCCTAGATTATTTTAACTTTTAACATATCGTACAAAACTACAAGGTGACATGAAAATATAAAAGATTAACAATTTTATTTATAAATAATTAAACAAAAACATGCAAAGCATGCATACATAAAAAAAAAACATTTCCATAAAACACAAAAATTTAATTAAATAATGTTATAAATTCATTTTATGATAATTATCAAGCTAACATTAAATATTGATGATAAGATTCTCGAAGTGAGACAAATTAATTGATAATTGATAACACTTTCAACTTTCCTGCAAATAGCAAAATTTAAATGAAGTTTAAACTGTCAGATAGCACGACCGGCGGGTACCCGGTCTTTTCCACCGGTCATGCCGCTTAACAAAATAAAATTAAACAGTGACCTAATTGTAACCTAATAGTTGGTAAAAGGTTCTGAAGAAAACTTCGAGGTACTTTACAATGAAGTGTATTAAATTTTATCAAAACAAAAGTCAAATTCCACAAGTCAAAGGTGTTACGGAAAAATTATACTTAGTTACAAGCTTTTGGCCAAGACCTTCATTTGGCATATATCCTGCCAAGACATTACTAAAACCTTAAGTACCTTTAAATAGTTGTGTAAGGTACCGCCTTAACATCTGGTAGTAATATTACATTGGAATTAGTATTGCCAAGACATAAGTAACATTTAAGTGATAACTAGATGGAATTGTTACGGCCTTAACCACAGGTAACTAGATTACATGGAATCTTGTGAAATTACATTAAAAAAAACTTTAAGTGTAACAAACTTGTAAACAAACAAGGGAATTAATTTCCAAAATAAATCTAGCTCAGGGGAACCGTAGATCCAACTAACAATACATATTTGTCGATCATACTCTTTAAACCAAATCGTCTGGTACACCATTCAGTTCTACCAGGAAAAAAAAAATACTACGGAACATTAAATTTTACAGTGTGGGTTATTCAGTGAAACAGGAAGAAGAATTTACACTTGGTTACTAATAGGACACATAACTAAGTGTCCTGAAAACATACCGTCCTAGGTACCTTAATTGTGTGTGGTTAAAAATAAAAATTCCAACACATACTTGAATTCTCCAATATTCACAACAGGAAATGGCACGCCGTCCGCTGCCCCCTTTCAAGGTCAACGATCCCTGTCCACGCAGACAAAGGAACTGCTTACTGCGTACACCACGCGGCGGTCATTTCTCTGCCAGCTGGATAAAATCACCAACGAGGCAATACAACTTCAAACTTGAAAAACTTGAAAAACTTGAAAAACTTGAAAATCTTGAAAATCTTGAAAATCTTGAAAACCCTGGAATTAGAAGAGAATAAACAATATTAAAACCTTTACCACACGGAACGATGAGAACAAAATTCCGGTGACTCAAAATACAAAGAAAGCAATACATACCATGATCTGACAATAGTCAGAACTCCCACCAATCCGACGAAAAAATTCCTTTTTAAATCATCCGAAGAATGTAAATATTTTCCTGAAATACAAAACAATATTATAGAACTATTCCACACAAGAATAATTAACCAAATTGAACACGAAACCCACCTATTTTATTAAAAACACAACTCCTGTTGGCACATCCACCATTATAAATACACAAATGAAGATACACTCAACACCAGTTGACAGCAAAAGCTCCGGCCGACAAATGACCGAGAAAATACCTCGGAAATCGCAGCAGACACGCGAGCAACTTCATGTCTAGAAAAGAGGGTAAACCGCAATTTACCATCAAGCAAAACTACGACGCGTAACTTTTTGTGATAACCGCACCTACAAAATTTGCAATGCTACAAAACAACAAGACAGTTAATGCTTAATGCTAAATATTATTTTATCCTAAAGTGATTAATAGCATGTAAACAGAAAATTTAAAAATACAAATAAGAACTACATAGACAATAATAATAATGGAGATGTTGATCGTACAGGAATATTTAAACTGTTTTTATAGACCCTCTCACCTGCACTGGCCTGAAGAAAGACCGTCCCGCAGAGTGAAAGTTTAACAATTTGGACACACAAATTGGAATAGGTGTTACACCTTATTTAATAGGATACATTATTATAGTAACTATTATAAGACAACAAATTAGATAATTTTTAACGATCGACCTGTAAAAGACCCTCTGTTTTGTCATAATTCAGACTGTTCAACCAATCAGCAATTGCAATTTTAAGTTTAGATTGATTTAAAGATGCTATGTTTAAAGTTTGACTTGCTTTATTGTACAGATGACTTTCTAAAAAACAAGGAAACTTGTTAGCAAAGAACGTTTTAAAACTTGGATTCTTGTACACTCAAATATTCTGCCGCTTTGTATTAATAGTATTGATTATCTGAGGAGTTATTTTGCGGTGTTTATGGTTTATTATTTGTGCCACAAAGAGCTGTCTGACAGTGAGGACCCTCCATTCTTTGTAAAGTTGTTCAGTAGAGAATCGGTACGGTCGGAAGGTGCTCACCTTCAGTACAGCTCTCTGTGCTCTCTCTAGATTGATGAGGTTGGTCTTGGAGGCTTCACCCCAAGAGGTGATACAATACGACAGCAGAGATTGACACAACGAGAAGTATAACATTTTGATAATGCGTCCATTAGCTACATATCTGATGTTTCTAATCAGATATATTAAACTTCTTTTTTTTTTAAGGAGGATTTTAGGATAAAAAAAGTTAAGTATTTTGTTTTATCCGAATTTAAGGTGAGCATGTTCAGATTCAGCCAAGAAGAAACCCTGTTAAAGCCATCTTGAGCTATCTTAAAAACTTCATCCCAGCTTGAACCTCTGAAGAACAAGACTGTATCGTCAGCAAAAGTAATTACTTTGCCCTCACATAAAGCCGTCTGACATAAGTGATTTATATAGACGAGAAAGAGGACTGGACCCAGAATGCTTCCCTGCGGAACGCCATAAGTTATTTTCAAGGGATCACTAATAGTATTTCCCAACCTGATACTCTGGGGTCTATCCTTCAAATAATCCGCGAAGAGTTCTAGTTGCAGTCCTCTCACTCCTAGATATTCTAACTTATTTAGCAGCAGGGGAATTGACACCGTATCAAACGCCTTTGCTAGGTCGAGGAAAACATCCAGGCACTTTTTACCTGCATCAAAACCTCTAGCAATATAATCAGTTAGTGTCTTGATTGTTCCGAACTTCTACAGGATACTGATTCCAAAGCAGTGATCAAAATCTGATCGGAAGCCGGAAGGTAAGGTAAACCCTCAGAATAAGGAATACAATAGAAACCTGGCTAAAATAATACGCGGAGAAAGACACCTATCCTTGATTTTCTTACGACATTCTAGTGCGTCAGAGAGAGATAGATATATATTAGTTTTTTCTTAATTAGGTAGGTTGTCACTAGTTCGTTGCTTTGCTAGTGATGTAACAATGTCGATTTTTGACTACGATAAATAAACCAAATCGAAATGAACCGCGACCAATCTGCTTACCACACATTATATCGTATCAAAGTGTGAAAAAAAAGAGAATGCAGGAGGCACCGACCTTTCTGGTGACATCCTCTTGCTTTGGAAGGAGGCCAAGAGAATTAATAGCAAAGTGGTCTCTGTCTGTGGGACACATGTTATATTGTGTAAATAAGGAATTAATAAAAGGATATCTTTCGTTTAGCATAATATTTTTTATTAAGTACAAATTACTATATCGTAGGCAGGTAGGTACATAAGTTAAGTCCAAAATTGTGCTTGTTTCTAGTACAAAAATTGCTGTAGCTTGTATCAGAGATACAACCGTAAACTATTTAAGTGGATACTTTTTAAGTCGCCTCTTAACTCAATCAAATAGATGTTCGTTGATGTCGCGTCGTTGTTCAATCAAGGAGGAAGGAATTAATCGCAACAATAGAAATCATAATTATCATAGACTTATAGGATTCGTAATAATAATATTATGTCAATGATGAGCGATGACAGCGCAATTACACAGAGGTAATTTCAATTTTTTTTTTATTTCTATCCAATAAACATCAACTTTATCTTGAATAATAACTAATAACAAATAATGAACGATTAAAATACCTAATAACCTTATTACAAGAAATCAAATTATGCGCAGTTCAAGTCAATAAGCATTCCCAAAATTAATTTCACGATAGAACTACCCTGTCAAAGTACTTTTATTGTCAACCACTAAGTACGAAAATGTCTTGATCTGCGGAATTTCTTCGTGAAGTCGATCACGGCAGTAACGTGAACGAACAGGCCTTTCAGAACGATTTGCGAACATAGAAGTATGCACTTTTCTACACCACAGACATCCATAGGTACTGGTTCTGTTGCCTAAAATTGAAAAATTATCAAGTTAATATACTATAGTATAGTACAAGCACGTACCTACAAACAAGATTGATAATGCAATTATACATAATTATTTAAAGGTTACCAATGTGTCTGGTAAATACAACGTCGGTAAGGCATCTTCTTTTAAACGTCTCCATTTTAAATTTTCGTTTGTTCCAAAAGAATCCGACGTAAAGTGTTTCGAACAAATATGACTGCTTTTTTTAATTGCCTTATTTGGTCAAATTATTCGTGTAAGCCATTCACTTTTTAATTTTTCCCTTTTTGGAAATCTGTAACAAAAAAATATAATGAATGAATGAATTGAATTGACACTTTATTGTACACAAAAGACATATAAAAGAAAACAGAGTATTGAAGACATAATTTTGTACAAAGGCGAATAAATATAGCGATATTTATTCGGCATTATTTTTCTTTTAACTCGCGCTGCTATGAGGGATTTTCTTTTCTTTTTTTTTTACTCTTTCCTAGTCGCTGGATAGATGGCGCTGAACTTGGTAAGTTACTGCAAGGAACGGAACTTCACATAATTTTTTGAATATTGCACTTGGATGTAATTTTGAGATCGTAAAACGAAACGTACATAAAAAGTAATTAATGTCATTGTCACATCACATCACAATGACATTTTGAAAATAAATAAATAATAACAACAAGGAAAAAGAAAAAAATAACTAGCAGTCTTTTTATAAGTTTTCTACGCCGGAAAGAAAATGTCCCAAGAGAAAAAGAAGAGAAGTCTGTGCCTTGTAGATTTGTATAAAAATGGAGGCATACATCTTTTTCCTAAAGATGAAAGTCGTAAAGCGCAATGAGTACAAGCCATGGTACATTTTAAACCTGGACGGACCATAACAAAGCATTCGCACATAATATTATGCTCAGCACACATGTCATCAACCAACGAGCGTATGTGACGTGACGTGACGCAATGTTTTTTTTTTCAATCGTTTTGGCTTTGGCACCTAGTAACGTAGTCAGTTCAACACTATCTACAGAGTTCTTGGAAACTATGTTTTTTTTTAATAAAAAAAAAACCTCTCATCAATCTTTATGCACGGCTGCCGCGGGAACCAATGTTCGATAGTTTGCCACACGGACTTTAGTACATCACTATGCGAAAAAACATAACCTCTCATAGTCGGCAGAAAATCTATATAAAACAGGCAAATATCGGTGTAGAATTGAACACGAGTATGATTTACAAGAACTACTATTATTGTTACTGAGTTTTAGGTATGATCCTGCAACTTATTAACATAAAAACTATCAGAACTCACCGGTGAAATGATATTGCTTCATTGTTGTTTTCTTTTCTTCCTGTATGCGATTTACAGCCTTCAATCGCACAAGACATTTTATTACAATGTTAAAAAAACAATCAACACAAACAATAATAAATCACACTTTCACGAATTTTGAGAGGAAGAGCACAAAAATATTTAATTTCTCTCGGTGAAGCTGTAAACTTTCGCAAAATGCAATAGACATTTCGATGCCACCAAATTAAGATATGATGCACGCAACGAACGATATTACAACACAACGATACAATGATGAGACATATTTAATTTGATGGTATTATAATATTTAAAATACATCCAAATTACATCCGTCTGACATTTGTTTGGTTCAATCTAGTGACACACCAGGAAAAAATATAAAGTAAGTGCGGTCCGCTGTTTCATTCACTCGTACACAGGAGTAATTTACGTTAGATGAGTACAATGGCTAATGCCCAGTTCTTATTTTAGTCAGGCTTCTATTTGTATTCCTTATTCTGAGGGTAAACCTGCATGAACTAAAGCGTGTAACCCGTCCCGAAGTAAGGCGATAAGGTTGTGTCGACACTCGTTAGCGACTGCGTAATATAATTTTGTATAAGATTTAGATTCCTCTCGTAGTATTATCGAGTCGTGATCGAGTTGCGCTGGTAGCGCCCTCGTCCTGCGTGGAGGAGACAGATCCACGATCAGTTCAGGACCGCGCACCACCACTCTACCATATCCAACACATACTGTACCTACATACATCTACTGATAACTACTAATACCGGATGGAAACGCACAGGTAAATGAAACTACATAACGCACTGAAAAACTTTTCCAAAAAAAAGAAAACCTGTGGAATTTATTATTTTTTAAGCCTACCTACCGTTTATTTTGTACGGGCATGTCCAATTTCTTTTTCATTTGCTTGTTTGTGAAATGTTGTTCAGTATGAACAGTGGATTAATTATGTGGTTTCATTTCTTTTAAACTTGTCCGTTTACACCCGTTATATTATATTCAGGACAGTATACAGTATACAGTGGAAACATTTTCGATACCTTTATTATTAGTTTACTTGCGATGTTCTATTGTGTATGGATTTAATGAAGTATAAATAAAATGTGTAGTTTACACTGGACAGTGATGGAGCTGGAGTCGTGAAGTGACCAGGTGAGGAGTCGGCAGACACTACGAGGACTATATCCCACTATATCCCACGTATATCCCATGTACCTTTCCCTTCTTAGGATCACTAGAGGAGGTTTCTTTGATGCACAGTCAAGTACGTCATCAAAAATGTTCAGTGACAATTGTCAACCATTTTAAATTTGCAGTTTTCATTAAATCCGTGGACAGACTCATTGTCTTCAACGCATCATTGACCAAAAGTATTATAACATCTCATACAAAAAAATATTATACGTACGAACAATGTACGTACGGGTTCCTACGTAATGAACGCTGCGTTAGACACCTCCACGTTAGACACCTCCACGTTAGACACCTCCACGTTAGACACCTCCACGTTAGACACCTCCACGTTAGACACCTCCACGTTAGACACCTCCACGTTAGACACCTCCACGTTAGACACCTCCACGTTAGACACATGCACGTTAGACACCTGCACGTTAGACACCTCCACGTTAGACACCTCCACGTTAGACACCTCCACGTTAGACACCTCCACGTTAGACACCTCCACGTTAGACACCTCCACGTTAGACACCTCCACGTTAGACACCTCCACGTTAGACAGCTCCACGTTAGACAGCTCCACGTTAGACACCTCCACGTTAGACACCTGCACGTTAGACACCTCCACGTTAGACACCTCCACGTTAGACACCTCCACGTTAGACACCTCCACGTTAGACACCTCCACGTTAGACACCTCCACGTTAGACACCTCCACGTTAGACACCTCCACGTTAGACACCTCCACGTTAGACACCTCCACGTTAGACACCTCCACGTTAGACACCTCCACGTTAGACACCTCCACGTTAGACACCTCCACGTTAGACACCTCCACGTTAGACACCTCCACGTTAGACACCTCCACGTTAGACACCTCCACGTTAGACACCTCCACGTTAGACACCTCCACGTTAGACACCTCCACGTGTCATCTCCATGTCTCACCATCGGACATGTTCCTTATTGCTCCCGGAGCTGCAGGCTGGGGTTTTTCTCGACATAATGTGCGGCGAATGGACAGAAGGACACTGGACATACAATGTTTGGTGAAACCATAGAAGTATGTGTCAATACAACTGTACGTCATCATCGTCTTGATGTGCTTCCAATCTCGATGACGTTCGTGCGCAACTCTACAGGCAGAGAATATAAAGTACAGGCGACACATCGACAGCAGATTAACAGCGACTTCGTTTTGCGGCATTATACTGAGTTGCAGCCTATATTCTCTTTGCCGCGACACACAATTTTTTTTTTGTTTTATTATTTTTAGTAAGAGGTCTTTGTAATACAATCATCAACATTTTAGTTAGAGGTCTTTGTAATACAACCATCAACATTTTAGTTAGAGGTCTTTGTAATACAACCATCAACATTTTAGTTAGAGGTCTTTGTAATACAATCATCAACATTTTAGTTAGAGGTCTTTGTAATACAACCATCAACATTTTAGTTAGAGGTCTTTGTAATACAACCATCAACATTTTAGTTAGAGGTCTTTGTAATACAACCATCAACATTTTAGTTAGAGGTCTTTGTAATACAACCATCAACATTTTAGTTAGAGGTCTTTGTAATACAACCATCAACATTTTAGTTAGAGGTCTTTGTAATACAATCATCAACATTTTAGTTAGAGGTCTTTGTAATACAACCATCAACATTTTAGTTAGAGGTCTTTGTAATACAACCATCAACATTTTAGTTAGAGGTCTTTGTAATACAACCATCAACATTTTAGTTAGAGGTCTTTGTAATACAATCATCAACATTTTAGTTAGAGGTCTTTGTAATACAACCATCAACATTTTAGTTAGAGGTCTTTGTAATACAACCATCAACATTTTAGTTAGAGGTCTTTGTAATACAACCATCAACATTTTAGTTAGAGGTCTTTGTAATACAACCATCAACATTTTAGTTAGAAGTATGTATCGTTTCTTTGTTTTGTTAGATGTACTCGTATGTTTGTGTTGTGTTTTGTTAGATGTACTCGTATGTTTGTGTTGTGTTTTGTTAGATGTACTCGTATGTTTGTGTTGTGTTTTGTTAGATGTACTCGTATGTTTGTGTTGTGTTTTGTTAGATGTACTCGTATGTTTGTGTTGTGTTTTGTTAGATGTACTCGTATGTTTGTGTTGTGTTTTTGAGAATAAATTAATGTTATATCTGTCTAATAGGAATTAACAATTAATAATATTTATTTACTTAGTTTAGTTCAGTCCTATACCTGAAAAAAAAAAAAAATATAATAGTTTATACATATACATATATAATCATTGAATGTAAATAAGATACCAGTTACACCTCTATATACTCAACACTCTTTTAACTCTCGTATTCTTTTTTTTTTACCGCACTTGACATGTTTGACATTAAGTATTTTTTTTTCCAAATTTTATGATTTATGCGCCAATTTATTCAATAGAAATTTGTAATTTTTTTTGTCCTAGGTGTACGCTGAAAAACAGCGCTGTTAGTTTTTTTTTATCTAGCAGCACAGCTGAGCGTGCCACCTGTTGCCAAAAAAAATTGTATTTCTTTTAAGTTTGTTTATTTTAAATTTAGTTCGTAAGTTTGTCTTTTAATTTTTTATATGTAGGTATGTACACTTCGTTGTTACGCTTTTTTATGGCAATAAATCTGTTTTCTTTCTTTCTTTCTTTATAAAAATTATATTCCAGGTCACTTTTTGCCTACTAGATATGAAAACTGTTTGGATCATTTCAATCTAAAACTAGATAATAACAAAAAGAAATCAGCTTTCATAGCGGTTATAGATAGCACTATCACAGACCATCGTATGATTTTTCTAAAGTTGTCTAAAGTAGCACATAAGGACACAAATTCAAAAACTAAAATAAAAATTGACTTTGATAAAGCATTAATAAGCTTAAATGAAAGTAACCTATCAGACTTATTATTATATAACGAGCCCATTATATTAACCGAACGTTTCATAAATATAGTAAGAAAAAGCTTGTTAGAGAATACTAAAACTATACTTATTCCGAGAAATAATCGCATTATTAAACCATGGATAACTCTGGGCATTTTGCGCTGTATTCAAAATAGAAATAATATGCAGAAGAAATTGCGTGTTGACCCTGGAAACGAAATATTAAAAATTACTTACAGGCGATATCGCAACTACTGCAACAACCTTATCAAGAAGTTGAAACGTAAATATGACACAGAACAATTAACCAAAGCTAATAAAACTCCCAAAACCTTATGGAATGCTATAAACAAAATAACTCATCGTAAACAAAACAATACAAAAAGTTTAGAATTATTAAATATAAAAACATCTCAACATGAGTCAGTTAATTTAGTAAATGATTATTTTGCTAATGTTGGAAAAACATTAGCCGAAGATATTACTTCCGATGATACACCAGAACCATTCAGTGCTACCTCAGAACTGTCAAGCTCACAAGTGACATCCTTTGTTTTATCAGAAACTGATACCAGGGAGGTGATGTTGGTCTTAAAGAGTCTTAGGTCTGAAAGTGCTCCTGGTTGGGATGATATATCTACCAAATTTCTTAAAATTGCAAGTAGCTCTGTCGTTCCTATCATCTCTCATTTGACTAATCTGTGCTTCGGCAAGGGCATTTTTCCAGCAACTCTTAAACAAGCTATTATTACGCCGGTACACAAGGGAGGGGACAGAGACAATCCCAGTGACTATAGACCCATTTCTGTTCTGCCTGCTTTATCAAAAATAATTGAAAAATTAATTAATATTCGTTTGATTAATTACCTAAACAAATTCAATATAATATCCAAATCACAGTATGGGTTTAGACAAGGCATATCAACAGAAGACGTCGTATCAGCACTAACGTCTTGCATTGTGAGCCACGTAGACAAAGGTAAAAAATGTCTTACTGTTTTTATTGATTTAAAAAAGGCCTTTGACACAGTCTCTGTCCCCATCCTTGTGCGCAGGTTGGAGAATATTGGTATAAGAGGTGTCCCTCTTGAACTTTTCAAAGATTATCTTCTGGATCGTAAACAAAGCGTTAAAATTGGAAAATATATCAGTGACAATTCAAAAGTAACTTTCGGTGTCCCGCAGGGTAGTGTGTTGGGCCCAACATTATTTTTAATCTATATTAATAACTTATGTGATATGAAGATCAATAGAGGGGATATATTTTCCTATGCAGATGATACTGCTGTTGTTTTTGCTGGTAATTCATGGGACGCTGTACGTGGCTCTGCCGAAGAAGGGCTTGCTGAAATTGCTCGCTGGCTAAAATTAAATATTCTTACATTAAACATGACTAAAACTAACTACATATGTTTCACAAAATATAATAGTACACAGCCAGCAGACGATTTCCAAATAAAAATACATAAATGTAATAATATCCAAAATTCTAACTGTTTGTGTAACTTAATAACTCAAGTTACAAAAACAAAGTATCTAGGAATTATGGTAGACCAGCGTCTGTCTTGGCATTCTCACTTAGAACTGGTAATTAGCAGAATCAGAAAATTGATATGGATATTTAAAATGTTAAGACATGTCACGACAACGACTCTTCTAAACCAAATATACATAACCTTAGCCCAATCCATCCTGGTATATTGTATACCAGTGTGGGGAGGGGCTACTAAAGAAAAATTCCTTGAATTGGAGAGGGCACAACGGTCACTACTGAAAGTTATGTATTTTAAACCGTTCAGATTTCCTACTGAAGACCTATACAATTTGTGTGATTTACTAACAATTAGAAAACTTTATGTTTTGCACGCTGTTTTAAAACTGCACAAATCTTTACCATATGATCCCTGTATCCTTAACAAAAGGAGGAAAGATAATGTGGCACCGGTACTTTCTGCTAAATCTGTTTATGCTAGTAGACAATATCTCAAACAATCTGCGCATTTATATAACTTAGTCAATAAACACATAAATATCTACCCTATGAATAGCTATGAATGTAAAAAGTCTGTAACAAAATGGTTAAAAACAAACAGTTATGAGCAAGTTGAAACCTTGTTGCAAATTCCTGGCTAAATTTATTAATACATAATATATTTATTACATCTACGAAATACCTTAAAATATATTGGTTTACATTTTTTACATATTACTACATATATACTACATATAAATACATAGATAATAAAGAAACACAATCCATTCTAAACATTCTTGCAGTACATAGCACTTGCACCGCTTACACACCCTCACTATACAAGCCCGCACACACACATACACATACATTAACCCTCACCTCCTAGTAGATAAACTAAATCTGATGCCAAGACCTCGGTCGAAGGACTAGAGTTTTACAGGGTTTTTTCTCAAACATTACACTCACCCACATACCCTCACACAGACCATAATTCACACACTAGTACATACCTCCACATTCTTATTCTTAAATTTGTCAAAATTTAAATGTATTGAATCTTTTCTTTTTCATAATATACTATCAATGTAAATAATGGAAGAGCGGAGCCTCCTAAGACAGGTATATTCTTTACTTAAAAGGAGACTCCAACAATTTGTAAAAATATTTATGATTAAGTTACAGAAATAAATTATTTGTATTTATTTGTATTTGTATTTCATCCCACCTAATCGAAAAAATACGAAGGGTTCCTCGATAATTGCGAGCAAAATGGGTAATTCTACGAAATTACTTTTGAATTTGAAACAGAGTTTGAACGCAATTCGCTTCGATAAAGTCCTGGCCGGCCGGTAATAAAAAAAGCGCGCCTGCCGACCGACGACGCTTTCGCAGTCGGATTGTGAAATACCCGCCTTTTTATAATTAATCGAAACCAATAGTTATTTAACAAAACCTTATTAACTAGGCCCTGGTCCGAACGACCTCTAGTTTTTTTTTCATATTTTTTTTACATATTTTTTATACATATTTTCATACATATTTTTTATAATACTTGAAATTTTGTAATACTATACTTTGTTATTTAAGAAAACTAGAAATAAATAAATAGTTATTACCTATGTATTGTGTATGTTGCCATCGCAAAGTTTCCGTTGGATTCTAAACAAAACTTTAAAAAGTATTTCACATACCGGCTACGAATCCGCTCTTAACCAAATTAAAAAAAAAAACGCGGGAACTTCTTATTCGTTTTTTTATTGCTTTTTATCAAAATATTAGACAATTTAACTTTGATTCACACAAATCGAATAAAAGAAGAGTTCCTCGTTAGTTAACTTCGATCGAGGTTAAATAATTTTGGTGCCATGTGGCACACTCTGCTTTTTATATTCCCCTCTATGAGAAAACTTTCTGGTGTTAATATTTCACTTTCACTGCTACAGCGACGTACTTTGAATCCCTCGCTACACTAGGGCTATACTCTATAATTATATACTCTATACGTACTTTGAATCCCTCGCTACACTAGGGCTATACTCTATAATTATATACTCTATACGTACTTTGAATCCCTCGCTACACTAGGGCTATACTCTATAATTATATACTCTATACGTACTTTGAATCCCTCGCTACACTAGGGCTATACTCTATAATTATATACTCTATACGTACTTTGAATCCCTCGCTACACTAGGGCTATACTCTATAATTATATACTCTATACGTACTTTGAATCCCTCGCTACACTAGGGCTATACTTTATAACTCTATACTCGCTTCGCTGTGGATTCAACCATCGCTCTCGCTCTTTATACATTATTTTGGTCCCTTGTGACACAATCTACTATTATTGTCAATTTCTAATTTATTTCCGGATTCCTTACGTCTTTTGGTAAAGTTTACCCCAAGTTATAACTAAATTGGTCCAGCCATTGTTGAGCTATTTCACGGGGAGACAGACATACTGTCGAGGGTTCTCTTTGATCTTTTATTTATATACAGGGTGTCAAGATCACTTAGTTTACTGAATTTTCATATTATTATGTTACATATGCCCCTTTTAATTTTCTTGAGATAATAATTTCTTCACCACCCAAAGGTTGGCTGGAAGAAATCGCTTCAAGTGATAAGTCCGCCAAAATTATGTTTTCAGAACTGTCTGTTTTTCTTTTATGTCCATTCATTAATTCATGATTGATAAAATAATTAATGACCACTAGCTATTCATTATAACTTTAATGTGACATGCTGCAAGCCGTTTTTTTTTTTTTCGTTAAACTTTCGGTGGTAAGCTGGCAATCTAACTAAGCGTGCAGATGATTATTCTGGATTCTAGTATAGTTGCTACACACACACACACACACACATCGAATTTTGTTTCATCAACTGTTCGATAGATGGCACTAGGTATGTCACAATTTATCTAGTATAGTAGCGACATCAAAAATAATAAGTCGAACTACTAGGTACCGGCGAAAATAATAAGTTTTACGCGGGCTTTGTTCTAATGTATGGAGTGAGCAATCTATCCTTCCTTTATTTATCTATGGTGTGGCAGACAGCTAGTGACACCACGTGACTCGGTTCCAGGTCGGCATGGGCACCCGCCCGCACGGCGCCCAGCCCCCCTCGCACATCGCTTACTACGTGGCGCTGGGCGGCTGCGTGCTGCTGCTGGTACTGCTCACCGGATACCTGCTCTACTTCTGTGTCTCCAAGATCGTAGGTACGTAGTGCACGGTCGCGGGTTCAATTCTCGTAGTGCACGGTCGCGGGTTCAATTCTCGTAGGGGAACATCGTATTCAGTCTGCGTGCTTTGGATGACAGCATGTGTGGGTCTTTATTTACTACAGCCCCTCTATTATGTATCTTTGGTTGCCAACTGGACTGGGTGCCTATCATTAAAAACATAGATAAAAACTGAACTTTCAAAATTGTATTGAACTATTTACGAACTATTTCGTCACTTCAACTGCGAACAATCGGAATTCGCTAGTACCTATATCTATGTTTTTGATGATAGGCACTCAGTCCAGTTGGCAACTAAAGATACATGGCCCGCAGGCTCACCGTCATCACGCTGGATGGTCGATATCTGTCACAGTCCACGATATATTTCACGATATATTTCACAGTCCACGCTCGAAAATACATCTCGGGATTCATCTCGTGAAGATACTTACTTACATTTTTATTTATTTATTACATTATATCGGGTATTATTTTTGTTACAACGTACCAAACTGATTGAGGTCCCCACAATAAAATTGCCAGGGGCTCAAAAAGCGTGACCATTATCCCCCAACCTTGACTATACCATAATATCCAAGTTGTTAATAATCCATCCACACATCCACTTGACCATGTGTAGCACGTCAGTGCGTCTCTGACGTCACATCCGATGTTACAGAGTTGTCCGAGTGCGAGTCCCTGACGCAGCCGACCTCGTCCCGCGCGCCGCGACCCCCGCCCACCTACCCCGTGCAGCCAGGTATGAAATGAACATTGAATGTGATGTAGAAATGATGAATGAAAGTATAGAGACAAAAGAAATGTTTGTACGCAAATATAAGATAAAGCTGGACCAGGCCGCTCTAGAACGACGTCTGCCGACCAAGTAGGATCCCACGTGACAAGCCCGACTTAGTTTGGGGTCCACCGGAAAACGTAGACACTAAATAATTTGTTTTTAATCATTTATTATAACTGTTTTCTTTTTATGTTTAGATTAAGGATTTAATTTTAAAGCATGTTTTAGTGTAAGTTTTCAAGAAATAAATAATTTGTAATTTGCAATTTGTACTGAAGAGAATACCCGGAATAGAAGTACCCGGTATAGACGAGCTTGTATGACTAGATTTATGGATGTGGAAGAAGCGAAAGAGGTGTGTCAGGATCGTAGCAGATGGAAATATGTAGTCTCTGCCTATTCCTCTTGGAAACAGGCGTGAGTATGTGATATTGTAATGGAGTACATGCCAACAGTTTCACCGAAACAATGGCCCTACGACATATTGTCCAAACAATGGCCCTACGACATATTGTCCAAACAATGGCCCTACGACATATTGTCCAAACAATGGCCCTACGACATATTGTCCAAACAATGGCCCTACGACATATTGTCCAAACCACCGAAGCATTCCTTTTTCAATCGTATTCAGTCACTTCTTTCAAGCCTCACCGATCCGATCGATGTTTTTCATCCTACTCGTATCATTCAACAATACGGGAGTGCAGTTTTCCAAATATTTAAGATGGTTTTAGATGTTAGCTCACTTAAGTTTCAATAGCGTTACATATGTACAGTAAACAAGTACATAATATTCCTCAGTGGTCCGAGAGGGTGCGACGGCGATGGCGCGACTGTGCAAGCAGCTGCCCCCTCCCGCACCACGCGGGGGGGGCGCCGTGTTCCCCACGTCCAGCTCGCCGGAGAGCCGGCAACTGGGCCCCACGCCGACACGCGACGCGCCGCCGCCACTCTCGCAGAACGAGTCAACGCGGTCGGAGCCCCGGCAGGTGGACAGCAAGACTGCGGCGGTGGTGGCGCCCCCGGGTACTGGGGGTACCGAGGTACTCGCTGCCCAATAGACGGTGGCGGCGCCCCCGGGTACAGGGGTACCGAGGTACTCGCTGCCCAATAGACGGTGGCGGCGCCCCCGGGTACTGGGGTACCGAGGTACTCGCTACCCAATAGACGGTGGCGGCGCCCCCGGGTACAGGGGTACCGAGGTACTCGCTGCCCAATAGCCGGTGGCGGCGCCCCCGGGTACTGGGGTACCGAGGTACTCGCTGCCCAATAGACGGTGGCGGCGCCCCCGGGTACTGGGGTACCGAGGTACTCGCTGCCCAATAGACGGTGGCGGCGCCCCCGGGTACTGGGGTACCGAGGTACACGCTGCCCAATAGACGGTGGCGGCGCCCCCGGGTACTGGGGTACCGAGGTACACGCTGCCCAATAGACGGTGGCGGCGCCCCCGGGTACTGGGGTACCGAGGTACACGCTGCCCAATAGACGGTGGCGGCGCCCCCGGGTACAGGGGGTACCGAGGTACTCGCTGCCCAATAGACGGTGGCGGCGCCCCCGGGTACTGGGGTACCGAGGTACTCGCTGCCCAATAGACGGTGGCGGCGCCCCCGGGTACTGGGGTACCGAGGTACACGCTGCCCAATAGACGGTGGCGGCGCCCCCGAGTACTGGGGTACTGAGGTACTCGCTGCTCGGTAGACGGTGGTAGCGCCCCCGGGTACTGGGGTACTGAGGTACACGCTGCTCGGTAGACGGTGGCGGCGCCCCCGGGTACTGGGGTACCGAGGTACTCGCTGCCCAATAGACGGTGGCGGCGCCCCCGGGTACTGGGGTACCGAGGTACACGCTGCCCAATAGACGGTGGCGGCGCCCCCGGGTACTGGGGTACCGAGGTACACGCTGCCCAATAGACGGTGGCGGCGCCCCCGGGTACTGGGGTACCGAGGTACACGCTGCCCAATAGACGGTGGCGGCGCCCCCGGGTACAGGGGGTACCGAGGTACTCGCTGCCCAATAGACGGTGGCGGCGCCCCCGGGTACAGGGGGTACCGAGGTACACGCTGCCCAATAGACGGTGGCGGCGCCCCCGAGTACTGGGGTACTGAGGTACTCGCTGCTCGGTAGACGGTGGTAGCGCCCCCGGGTACTGGGGTACCGAGGTACACGCTGCCCAATAGACGGTGGCGGCGCCCCCGGGTACAGGGGGTACCGAGGTACACGCTGCCCAATAGACGGTGGCGGCGCCCCCGAGTACTGGGGTACTGAGGTACTCGCTGCTCGGTAGACGGTGGTAGCGCCCCCGGGTACTGGGGTACCGAGGTACACGCTGCCCAATAGACGGTGGCGGCGCCCCCGGGTACTGGGGTACCGAGGTACACGCTGCCCAATAGACGGTGGCGGCGCCCCCGGGTACAGGGGGTACCGAGGTACTCGCTGCCCAATAGACGGTGGCGGCGCCCCCGGGTACTGGGGTACCGAGGTACTCGCTGCCCAATAGACGGTGGCGGCGCCCCCGAGTACTGGGGTACTGAGGTACTCGCTGCTCGGTAGACGGTGGTAGCGCCCCCGGGTACTGGGGTACTGAGGTACTCACTGCCAGGTAGATGGTGGCGGCGCCCGCACCCCCGGGTACTGGGGGTACCGAGGTACTCGCTGCCGGGTAGACGGGAGTATTGTAAACTGACAGAACTGTGTGCCAACAATATACCGGTTGTCATATACTGAACAACATTCCTAAAGATGTACATTTACTATGAGGTGACTTTGATTGACATAGCCAAATTCATACTGGAGACTTTGTAAGTGATCAGTAACAAGGTTCAATGACCGTTTCTGTGAAAAACGAATAGTACAATTTAGGCTTCCTGCACTAAATGCTCGGGGTAGTTCTTAAACAAGTATAAACAACGTGTAACAGAAAGGTGTAACCATATTTGAAGAGCTTATACAGTCAATGGTATAGAACAACTTTTACTGTGGAACAAACACTGTATCCAGAAAAAAAAAAAATCTACTGTTTCATAGAAAAATGAAATGCCGCTCGGCCGAAATGTATGGAAGGGCAGATTTTTTTTTTGAGATTTCGGGTTTGGCTCCATAGTAAAAGTTGTTCTATACCATTGACTGAATAAGCTCTTCAAATATGGTTACACCTTTCTGTTACACGTTGCATATAGAGTTATGTATATTATAACTCTACATATAATATTTTTTGTATTTTGCAATAAGGATTATTGAACCTTGGTGCTGACTCCTTACCCAGTCTCCAATATGAATTTGTCAATATATTATACATATATTTTATTAGCTCATAAACATAAATAAATATTTTTCAAGTTTTTTTATTTTTGAACACCAACTGTGAATTTTGTATGGACACTGGGCAGGTCCAAATATTTTATCTTTTGTGCGATTGTTTATTTAGGAAAGTAGTTCAGTATGATCAGTGGAACATTTAAAGATGTCTGTTTATGTTTCGTCATAGTAAATAATTAAAGACTGTAAATCAATTTAATTCAGTATTAAATGTGTATCCATAATGTATAATATGTCAAACTGTAAACTTTGAGTTATATTTATATTTAGGGTGACAACATCTGAATTATTACTGGAGACCAGTTACTGAGCTGGGCATAGACCAGTTACTGAGCTGGGCATAGACCAGTTACTGAGCTGGGCATAGACCAGTTACTGAGCTGGGCATAGACCAGTTACTGAGCTGGGCATAGACCAGTTACTGAGCTGGGCATAGACCAGTTACTGAGCTGGGCCTAGACCAGTTACTGAGCTGGGCATAGACCAGTTACTGAGCTGGGCATAGACCAGTTACTGGGCTGGGCATAGACCAGTTACTGAGCTGGGCATAGACCAGTTACTGGGCTGGGCATATACCAGTTACTGAGCTGGGCATAGACCAGTTACTGGGCTGGGCATAGACCAGTTACTGAGCTGGGCATAGACCAGTTACTGAGCTGGGCATAGACCAGTTACTGAGCTGGGCATAGACCAGTTACTGAGCTGGGCATAGACCAGTTACTGAGCTGGGCATAGACCAGTTACTGGGCTGGGCATAGACCAGTTACTGAGCTGGGCATAGACCAGTTACTGAGCTGGGCATAGACCAGTTACTGAGCTGGGCATAGACCAGTTACTGGGCTGGGCATAGACCAGTTACTGAGCTGGGCATAGACCAGTTACTGAGCTGGGCATAGACCAGTTACTGAGCTGGTCATAGACCAGTTACTGAGCTGGGCATAGATCAGTTACTGGGCTGGGCATAGACCAGTTACTGAGCTGGGCATAGACCAGTTACTGGGCTGGGCATAGACCAGTTACTGAGCTGGGCATAGACCAGTTACTGAGCTGGGCATAGACCAGTTACTGAGCTGGGCATAGACCAGTTACTGAGCTGGGCATAGACCAGTTACTGAGCTGGGCATAGACCAGTTACTGAGCTGGGCATAGACCAGTTACTGGGCTGGGCATAGAACAGTTACTGAGCTGGGCATAGACCAGTTACTGAGCTGGGCATAGACCAGTTACTGAGCTGGGCATAGACCAGTTACTGAGCTGGGCATAGACCAGTTACTGAGCTGGGCATAGATCAGTTACTGGGCTGGGCATAGACCAGTTACTGAGCTGGGCATAGACCAGTTACTGAGCTGGGCATAGACCAGTTACTGAGCTGGGCATAGACCAGTTACTGAGCTGGGCATAGACCAGTTACTGAGCTGGGCATAGACCAGTTACTGGGCTGGGCATAGAACAGTTACTGAGCTGGGCATAGACCAGTTACTGAGCTGGGCATAGACCAGTTACTGAGCTGGGCATAGACCAGTTACTGGGCTGGGCATAGACCAGTTACTGAGCTGGGCATAGACCAGTTACTGGGCTGGGCATAGACCAGTTACTGAGCTGGGCATAGACCAGTTACTGGGCTGGGCATAGACCAGTTACTGAGCTGGGCATAGACCAGTTACTGAGCTGGGCATAGACCAGTTACTGAGCTGGTCATAGACCAGTTACTGAGCTGGGCATAGATCAGTTACTGGGCTGGGCATAGACCAGTTACTGAGCTGGGCATAGACCAGTTACTGGGCTGGGCATAGACCAGTTACTGAGCTGGGCATAGACCAGTTACTGAGCTGGGCATAGACCAGTTACTGAGCTAGGCATAGACCAGTTACTGAGCTGGGCATAGACCAGAAAAACTGTTGCTTCTCGTCCAACATAAATTGGAGGGTTTTATAGCTAATAATAAAATATTTTATGTATTTGAAAAAATAATCAATGGGATTGAATATATGTATCACCTAATTCATAAAAAAAGGCCAAGTGCGAGTCAGACTAGCGTACCTATTGTGGACGATAAATTTAATTTTGTCATTTTTTTTCTTCAATTTATTTTTCCTGTAATCTTTACGTAAACACATATTACCATGATTGTTTTCATATTCTTCGGTCCACCGGTTTTGGAGATAAGAGGGAGACACCATTTTTTTGATTTTTCAAAATAGATGCAATTAAATATAACTATATATTTTTACAATCGACTTTTAAATACTTACGGTTTGATACCCATATTGTATTTTTATACAATATTATTTTCAATAAAATATTTAAATAATATTCAAAAGTTTCAAAACTTTGGCTATATCCGCTCTCCGCTCTCCACCCCGCACCCTGCGCCCCGCGCCCCGCGCCCCCCGCACTGTCTGTCACTATGTGAGAGAATAAAATTATATTTAAATAGATCTGACATACGTATTACATCCTATCCGTAACCAGAGAATATAAAGTACCGTAACTGAGTCTCCAGTATGAATTAGACGGTGTCAATCCAAGTCACCTGGTATTAGAGAGCCCTGTTGTTTATCGATAGCTTTTGGATAAAATATTGTTTATCGATAGCCTTTTTGATCTAATATATACTATATTATAGTACTTAACAGCTACTGAATGTGCATTCATGTTAACGTGCCTCAAATGTTTATGGATAAGATAATTTATCAGTACATAGTCTCTTGTGCCAAACACTTATTTTAAATAAGCCAAAAAGTAATTGTATTTAAAAAAAAATGTGCATGTAACTGCCAACCGGGTACATATATGTACATATATATATATATAATTATAACAACAACTAATAATTATGGCCCCCTTAAAATTGTATTTAATGTAAGGAAATAATATATTTATTATCTGATTCTTTCTATATCCTTCCTAATAATTGTTCTTCTCTGACATTTTACACTTTTACATGTTTATTCGCGTTTTAGAGAAATTTATAATACTCTAAGGCTTTCTTGCGAAATATTTTTGTACTAAATATAAATTGTATAACAAAAATAAAATAGGTTGTAATATAATGGAGTAAGTAATCAATTCCACCCGAGATAATTAGGAGACGAGCGAGCAAAGCGAGCGATCGTGCTTATAGTTGTACGGTGTAATTGATCATTTACGCCCGAAATGAACACTCTACTTTTAAAAATGCGAGGATAAAATAACAAAATAAAATAATAGAGATTAAGCACCGACATTTTACATTGCCATTCAGGTAGACGAGTGACTTACCTGTTAATAAATGTAATAAATGGATCGTCGTTCGATTTTAAGTTTATTTACATTCTTAGGGCTGTAAATAATTTCGAGTTGCATACAACCTACTTTCATAGCATTAGTGACAGTAATGTTGTTCTGTTATTACAAAACTCAGTGATATGTGTATTAGGTATAATATTTAGTTGCCAGTGAAGTGATGTGAAGTTCAGTAGCGATATGTTGAGGACAACTGTTATAAAACGTACCTATTGTTATTTTTATTACCTCGTTGTTGTCGTCAAATATATCCAGTTGTAGCCCGAGTGTGGAATCTGATATAATATATCTAATTATAATTTTTCAATGCATGTGCTCGTAAAGGCCCACTTTTTATGCATCAAAACCGAACAGAAAGTCGATTATTTTGTCCTAGGGCTTTATTTTTTTTTTTTTATTTATTTACAATGGTTGGCTAACCTGCAGCCTTTCCTGTGTACCATAAATGTCATGCTTTTTTTTCCAACGTTTAACGGCTCTGGATACAGTCCTTTTGAGCCAATTACAATTTAAAGTTCACAAAATTATATTTGTTTTATTTCCTCACACTATGCATTGAAAAACGTAGTATGATACACGGGCGTAAGAGCAATAAATTACTCGGTTACGTTAAAACACTCGCTACGCTCGTGTTTTAAATCGTCCTCGTAATTTATTCCTTTTCGCCCTAGTAGCATAAACTACTATTATTAGTGTTAATAAAGTTCTTCTATCAATGGTTCAAAAACATTGTCATTTCTAGTTTTGGTAAATAAATAAATGGTAAAGTGGCACCGACTCATCCGATCAGGTAAAAGTGTCGTTATTAGAGGACATGGTGGTATGTTTATCAAAGAACAAGGGAAGTATTAAATAAGTATGCACCAAACTACATCACAAACATTATTATATCAATTATGTTTTTCATTGTGTACGTAGGTATGTATAGTTAGTTAGACTGATCAGGGTCACTAAGTCCTTTTTTAGCTTTCTTTAGTTCCAATTTTATCCAACTGAGCAGGGAAGATTATCGCATTGTAAATAACGAAGACTGGAATATTTTAACAGAATAATTTATTAGTGATCATTATAATTAAGTGAAGCGATACAATTATATAACAATATAACGTAAACAACTCCCTCCACGGTAATTAACACAATAATTGACTCTAACTAGAACTGATGTGTAGTTATAATTGATCTAACTAGATACATACATACATATAACCAGATATACAAACACATAGACATACGGCGCGCACGCACACCTCCTCAGCGCACTACAATCTCACCACTTCGTCTGTAAGCATTTCAATACAATTGATTTACAATCGACTTGCAGCATGACCACTTTACACGATAACGATAGTTCAAGTAAGATAGAGAAATATATAAGTTTACATTACAACTGAAGTCCCTTACACATTATTGTATGTACGTAGCTAAATATATTTACAACAGATAAAACCAAAGACTTTCGTACTTTACTGAAAACATAAAAAACAAAATTTAGTTTTAAATTTAATTCCATTTGCTCGGCAAATTGAGATGAGTCAAACATTTGTTGACAACAAACCATATTTACTCTTACCAAGGAAACCTCACCTTTCTTCACAAATCCATCACTATTATTTTATATAGTATAGACTGGGTCACTTTTCTCTATAATGGCCATTATTATCTATGAGGCATTTTGGTTAACATTTGGCTAAATAAGATTTAGGTACTAATTTAGACTTGCTGAACACAAATTTCAATGTTAAGGCTAAAATCTTCTTCAGAATTCAAGATGGCGGACGTTTCCTTAGACATTTTCACTCCGAAATTTTTTTCATTAAAAACTGCCTATTTTTGTCGTAAAACGCAATAGTAATTGTGTTAGATTGTTTAAACAGTAAAAATCCGATTTTAGTATATAACTTTCTCGATAAAAAAAAAATTGGGCGTGCCGGCATCAAATTTCGTGTCCGATTTATTAAAAAGCTCAAATGGCCAGAATAATAAAAACTTTTTTTTTTCGTTTGTTAAAAGGCAAGCAAACATCTTAAAACAGAGTTTAGCGAAAATCTTACACAATCTTATTTTTACCAATTGAAAAAAAAACATATACAAATTATCCCCACATTTATTTTAGCCCGAACATAAAAGAAAATTTTGACCCTTGAGCCCTCCACTGTCCAAAAACCACACTAACGCGGAAGAAGGGGGCGTGTCACGAAGCAATATCAAACCGTCCTGGTATTGTGACATCTTTTGACTGATGATTGTCTTGACCTTTCTATTAGAACTTGAAATCAACCCACGAAAATTTCGTGTCCGATTTATTAAAAAGCTCAAATGGCCACGTTACCCAAAATTCCGCTAGAATTAAAAACTGTCGAAAAGTGAAACATATACCTACTGAACTAACGACTACTTCGTATGATCAAGATAGATATAAAAGGGGCTGTCATAAACAACGTGACGTATTTGATTGGCTTCACATAGGACAAGCTTCACTAGAGGAGGTTCACATGGGACAAGCTTCACAAGAGAAGGTTCACATGAGACAAGCTTCACAAGAGGAGGGAGGTCAACATTTTTATACTAATGTCAGTTAATTCGTGAACAGCCCCAACTAGAACTCAAATACTACGTATTGTGTAGTAGGTATCTTTAGTTTTCTTACTTGATTTCAAAATGTTGAAGCTTACACTTACCTACCATGAGTTTTGCACTCGATTTGTATGAGAAATTGCACAGCGCCCCTAGCGGTTTACGTGAGGAATTAGAGTTACCAATACAAAATATTTTACGCAGACGTTAACGTATATCGAGTGCAAAACTCATAGTAGGTGCACCGGTTACAATGGCAAGTATAGTAATAGTGAGGTAACTCTCTGCGGGACAGAGACACACATAGAGACAGTTCATATGGCGGTCTCCCTCGTGCCGGCCGAGTGGTGCACGAGGTCGCAGTACGCGGGGGGGGGATGGTCGCCGCGCTCCGCCAGCAGCTCCAGGTCCAGATCCAGGTCACTCTCTGAACATAATAATATATATATAATCAGCAATCATATTGTGGAAGTCGGAAACTGGCGATAGTACTCGTACATACAAACTGGCGATAGTACTCGTACATACAAACTGGCGATAGTGTTCGTACATACACACTGGCGATAGTACTCGTACATACAAACTGGCGATAGTACTCGTACATACAAACTGGCGATAGTGTTCGTACATACACACTGGCGATAGTACTCGTACATACAAACTGGCGATAGTACTCGTACATACAAACTGGCGATAGTACTCGTACATACACACTGGCGATAGTACTCGTACATACAAACTGGCGATAGTACTCGTACATACAAACTGGCGATAGTACTCGTACATACAAACTGGCGATAGTACTCGTACATACAAACTGGCGATAGTACTCGTACATACAAACTGGCGATAGTACTCGTACATACACACTGGCAATAGTACTCGTACATACAAACTGGCGATAGTACTCGTACATACAAACTGGCGATAGTACTCGTACATACAAACTGGCGATAGTACTCGTACATACACACTGGCGATAGTAATCGTACATACACACTGGCGATAGTACTCGTACATACAAACTGGCGATAGTACTCGTACATACAAACTGGCGATAGTACTCGTACATACACACTCGCGATAGTACTCGTACATACACACTCGCGATAGTACTCGTACATACAAACTGGCGATAGTACTCGTACATACACACTGGCGATTGTACTCGTACATACAAACTGGCGATAGTACTCGTACATACAAACTGGCGATAATACTCGTACATACAAACTGGCGATAGTACTCGTACATACAAACTGGCGATAGTACTCGTACATACAAACTGGCGATAGTACTCGTACATACAAACTGGCGATAGTACTCGTACATACAAACTGGCGATAGTACTCGTACATACAAACTGGCGATAGTACTCGTACATACACACTGGCGATAGTAATCGTACATACACACTGGCGATAGTAATCGTACATACACACTGGCGATAGTACTCGTACATACAAACTGGCGATAGTACTCGTACATACAACCTGGCGATAGTACTCGTACATACAAACTGGCGATAATACTCGTACATACAAACTGGCGATAGTACTCGTACATACAAACTGGCGATAGTACTCGTACATACAAACTGGCGATAGTACTCGTACATACAAACTGGCGATAGTACTCGTACATACAAACTGGCGATAGTACTCGTACATACAAACTGGCGATAGTACTCGTACATACACACTGGCGATAGTACTCGTACATACACACTGGCGATAGTAATCGTACATACACACTGGCGATAGTACTCGTACATACAAACTGGCGATAGTACTCGTACATACAACCTGGCGATAGTACTCGTACATACAAACTGGCGATAGTACTCGTACATACAAACTGGCGATAGTACTCGTACATACAAACTGGCGATAGTACTCGTACATACAAACTGGCGATAGTACTCGTACATACAAACTGGCGATAGTACTCGTACATACAAACTGGCGATAGTACTCGTACATACAAACTGGCGATAGTACTCGTACATACAAACTGGCGATAGTACTCGTACATACAAACTGGCGATAGTACTCGTACATACACACTGGCGATAGTAATCGTACATACACACTGGCGATAGTACTCGTACATACAAACTGGCGATAGTACTCGTACATACAAACTGGCGATAGTACTCGTACATACAAACTGGCGATAGTACTCGTACATACACACTGGCGATAGTAATCGTACATACACACTGGCGATAGTACTCGTACATACAAACTGGCGATAGTACTCGTACATACACACTGGCGATAGTAATCGTACATACACACTGGCGATAGTACTCGTACATACAAACAACTTTTAGTGTGGTGTAAAACCTCGAATCGCGAAAAAAAATCACCTGTTCCATAGAAAAGTTACATTAAAAAGTTACATTACATAAAGTTACAAGCTACCCGACCAAACTTTATGAAATTACAGATTTTTTTCTCGATTTCTCAATTATTCTTTTCACGGAAGGTTCAACTCAACTCAACTCAACTCAATTCAATTCAAAATCCTTTATTGCACACAATAATAAAACGTATTACAAGTATCAGTTATCTTACAGTTTAAGCAAAAGGCGAGCTCATCTCTGAAAGAGATTTCTACCAGCAAACCCTTGATGATAGAATCGTACAAACAAAAAGTGAGTATTTCATAAGTGCACACAAAGACAAAAAACAGTTTAAAACCCATGAGTTAAAAAAAATAACAATTAAATACTAGTCTACATAAATTAACTGTAATACATATCAAATAAAATAAATAAATACTTATAGAATTAAATGAGACTTGAGGATAATTCATGATTTATATAAAAACGGCTCACCTCAATACGTGTTATGATCGGGAAAGCCGACCAGTTTCAGCAGATTTAGACCGCCTTCATCTGGGCGAGTGAAGACGTTTACGCGACGACGTTACGCCTCACACTGCGGGCTGCGGCTCGCAGGGCTTGGGATGACATCGATGCAGATGGTATTGGTGGTCGGACCTGGGGCTCTACCGCGTAATTCTCATTTGTATCAACTTCAAGCAAATGCATGCGAAATTCAACGCGTGCAAAAGAGATGGCATGTTAGGCGGGCGTCGTCGCACGAACGTCAAATTTCAATCTCAAGTTGATGTTGATGAAAATGAGAATTACGCGGTAGACCCACAGTAGGGCGTCCGCACAATTAGTTACTGCTGAAACTGGTCAGCTTTCCCGATCATAACACGTATTGAGGTGAGTCGTTTTTATATAAATCATAAATAAATACTTAAAAAAAATATATAAAAATTCATATACACACTAAAAATTTATAAAAATAATAAATATTATTACAAAACAAAGTAATTATGAATATATTCATTATGAATATATATACTAATATAATATTAGTAGAAGGAAATAATTCCAAAAAATACTCTTTAATTCTCTCATTGAAAATGCCAATGAAAATGCCAATTTGGTTCAAGTTACTTTGTATGTATACAGGAAGGTGTTAGAATGGAGACAATTTCTGTGACGCAACCACTCGCATCACTTCATCATCAGCGGTCTAGTGCTGTACCTGCTGTACCAACGTAAATAGATATCTTTTTGGGCAAATATAGTTAAATCTACTTCTCCGGTCCCCCTGTACATCTCACCTGGAAGTAATGTAAAGGTTGAGAGGTAATGGTTGTGACCTGAGAATGCCCCGGACTCAGGTAATAATAGTAGTGTTTACCTGAGAATGCCCCGGACTCAGGCCTGGGTGCTGTAGCTAGTATGTCACCGTCGCTGGCGTGCCTCCCGCGTCCCGCGCTGCGCCACTCCCCGGCGGCGGGGGCGGCGCCCTCGGTGCGCGGGCGCAACGAGCCTGACTCCACGAGGTAGCACGCGCCGCCCTCGTACCCGACTGGCTCTGGAAATTTGGAAAACGTGCTGTGAGAGTGCAGGTGAACTTATCTAGAATTTAGGTTTAGTTATTTGATTATATGAATCTTATCAAGTTCAACGAAAGCCATAATGAAAATGAAAGTTCATAAAAAAATTACTTACACAATATTGAAAAGAATCTTGTAGTCAAAAATGGTTATATATGCAAAAAATATTCGTATCAAGTTTTGTAATGATACGATCTACATTACAGACTTAAAACCATAGAGAATGTTCTTTAAGCATAAAACATGATCAATTTATATTTCCCAAGGCCCACTGCTGAAGGAACCTCGCCACGCCCCCTTCAACCAAGCTATGTGAGTGAACGAAAATAAATACTTATATTTTGTAAGTGCGGTTAGTGCGACGGATTAACAAATCGTCAATTATGGATCTGAATTTTTCTTCCATAATTTGTTTTTTTTTAATAGGAAAACTAGATAATCATCGATTATTACATTACATACTTACCCACAGAGGGCGGTGGAAAGTTCATCAGCCGTGACAGAGAAGTTCTTAAACTGCTCCTGGACTGGTCGGTGTGGTGCTCGGCTCCCGACCTGTCGTCCTCCACTTGGAGCTGGAACCCTCGAGCTTCCTTATGTTCCTCCACACGAACCAAACTCTTCTTAGATCTGACCGACTCGTTGAAAGACTGCTTCGCGTCTTTTGCTTTATACAGAGACTTCTTAGACTCATCGATTTGTTTAACAGACGTTTCCACGTGTACGACTTCAGCGTTAGAATAGTCTTTGATATTGACCTGCACGTCATCGCTTCCATCCCCAATGTAAAAGTTGTAAATGTTAAAAGTCTCCGTGGCGTCCTCCTCCTTGCTCTCCTCGCTCCTGAGGGACTCCTTGCGTCGGGTTCTGTTCCCGTTCTTGGTGTTGGTGTGGTGCTTCTTGCAAGTCCTGATGCTGCGTGTGGCGTCGAGAGCATCCTCGACGGAGCTGCTCTCAGGGACCGCGTGAGGTGCCACTATCGAGTCTTCCGGTGTGAGACTTTCTGTTACAAAATATAGAACATTACGGATTTTTATTATATATTTGAATTTAAATATGGTTTTTACTAGATCAAGCTACCTTTTAATATTTTTTAAAATATTAATTATAAAGTTGCAACCACAGAACATTTAATTTAAATTTTCTGAGGTTGCAACTTACAAGGTAGTGAAGCTGGATTGCTACTGTTAAGGCACTTTTTGCTGCGAAAGAGCTGCCACTTCAAAAAAAATATTTTCTTACAAAAATTATTTTATTGAAAATCTGCTCAAGTAAAAGCGTAGATAGAGCAATGAACTATTTTTAAATAGCGTGGATTTCATAGACAACGTCTTTGATGAGCTAAAATTTTAACTTTTGCTAAAAACGGCCACTTTTGGCATAAGTTAAAATTTTAGTTCATCAAAAACGTTGCCTATGAAAACTATGCTATTTAAAAATAGTTCATTGCTACGAGTATATCTACACATTTAAAGCAAGACAAGACAAATACTCTTTATTATACGCCAAAATAAATAAATCAGGTAAAAGAACAAACTTATGAAAGAAGGTAACAATTGGTGGCCTTATCACTTATAGCGATTTTTTCCAAGCAGGTTTTCAATAATTATTTTAGTAAGTATATAATGTTTTTTTTTCTAAAGTGGCAGCATTTCTGCAGCATATAGCGCCTTAAGTGTAAAGTGAGAAACTTAAATTGTACGTAGGTACATCTCTTATTAGTACTATGAATATGTAGGTATAGTCAACAAAACAACCAGACTGTGGTTGTAATGTAACGCTGATGTTTTGAACGGATTTGGTAGTGTAGCGACACTCCAAACGTCAATTGTCATTTCTGCATTATATTTAGTACAAATTTAATGATGAGGGTTTCCCTCTGTACGAAATTTAACGTAAATATGTCACAAGTGACGTTTAGAGCATGCTCTTACACCAGTGTACCGACACTGTCATTTTTGTACGGTTAGTTTTGAGACGCGAGTTGATTTTTGAACAGGTTAGTTAGTGTTGCGACCCTGTTAGGAAACCTAACCCGTTGTGAGTTTATGAACGATTATCAGGGATGTTATATAATTTGTTGCTGAGACCCACACGTTAGTGACAGATGAGATAAGGAACACTTGGTCAGTACATACACACATGCGTACTCTTCATTTCATCACTCGGCAGTGGATCTTACAATCGAAGTGTTCGCGCCGGGCCTGGTTACATATCATTTCTTTTGTTGATCGTAATTTCGTTTTATAATGGCCGCAAATAAACAGAAACTAACGTGCTCCACTAGTCATCGTGACTGAATAACTTTCTTGAAAAATATATTCGCACTATTTATTTTAGGCCTCAAATGGTAATTAATAGTTATATTTCATTATTAGACAGAACTATATATATATATGTATTTCTTTGAAACTCGAAAGTATTTTAAAAGCACACATTATTTAACACACGACAGTAATGTGTACATAATAGAATATAAAGGTCTCACCGTGAGAGCCGCAGTGCTTCAGCGGAACAAACACATAATTAGCGTCACCAGGTACCTCGGTCAGCTCCCTGGTGCTTCTCTCCCAGTCGCGTCTGTGTAGCACCTGGAAATTATTGCTACTCCTCAACAAACCTTACAACATGGAAAATACTATAAATATACCTGTTGAAGAAATGTTACGGGTGGTCTTTAAGGCATCCGTTCAGATCCAATTTTACGTAATTCAATGAGTGAAGTGCCCCACGTCGGGCGCCATTGTAAATTATTTAAAGTTTTTGGTCTCACCTCGTCTATGACGCTGGGGGCGGAGTGATAGCGGTCGCGGTCCTCTTCAGTGGCCTGCAGCTGACACTTGCGTGGGATCTCCTCGTGACTGCGGTGCGCGAGCAGGCTGTGCTTGCTGTGACCTGCGATGCGATGAAGAGTTCGTTGACACTCATACTGCTGAACGAGAGACAGGTCAGTACCAGGCTGCTATAGGTACCTGAAGTGCTGGGTAGATGTAGCGACACGACGCTGCTGGCGGCCGTGGCTCGGCGACCGAAGAACTCACTCCCTCGACGATAACTGGCTTCTGCAACAAACGAGGTGTTGACACTAAGGTAAAATAACATGAGATCTTATTTCCATATTGAGATACCGTACCGTGCGTTATAATGGGTTTCTTGGGATGCTTGCCATTGCTTGAGGTATCTGAAAAAGGCAACGACAGTAATTTCACTCGGCCTTGTTTGACTACCAAAGTAATACAAAAGTGATGTAACTATGTCACCGGAGCTGTTCTCATCGGGCCAGCAGCACAGCCAGCACAGCAGCAGCACGGGCACACAGAACTCGGTGGCGAGGATGCCGTGCTGCGGGCCCAGCCCAGCCCACACACCCAGCATGCTCCCGGTGCACCCTGGGCGCTGGAAAATTTTACAAATATACATATTTAAAATATAACTAGATAACATATAATCTGTAAGTATAATATTCATGTCAATATGTAGTTATTTCCACTGGAGGAAACTTGAGACGCAAAAACTTCAAAATTATGCACTTATACATACAAAATAAAATTGATCATGTGCCGCTATATTTTTTGTTTCTACGAAGCATTATGTAATATTTATTTTAAGAGATATTTACAAAGTTTCAAGTTTAAATAAAATTGATTTTATGTAATTTTATAATTTTATCCATCGATGGTTTCAAGTTATTTCATGTCATTAAAACGAGAAATGGTCTATTGGTTGTGATTTTTTTTTGTGTAATGTTAAATGGACAGATGACAAAGTACTTTTTATTACGTAAATAATGAAAAAAAAACTAAATTTAATCTTACTTACGTCTTATCTGAACTTCAAAACAAACGCGTAAATTTCTCTCCTCTAATTAAACTCCGTCATTTGGAGCATGTTTACAAATAATAACGCTAAACACCCACTAATCATAATGTGCTAGTTCTGGTACACGACTGGTGATGAGCCTGTGGGATGTGGGACACGTGATGACGTGCGGGACGGACCCGCGGGACACTCTGTACTGAGATGTTCACAGATTTAGGGATACTGTTAACTACGAGATCGGCTAAAGGCACACTGGACTTGCATATGAGGGTTTATCCTTAAAAGATTATTGTAGAGTTATTTGACAGGACTAACCTTATTTTATGCTTCCTTTCTTTGTCTTTTCGATACCTTAGTTAGAACATTTAACCAACACACAATACTCAAAGTTCGATACAGAAAGAAAAAGACAGAACACTTAAATTAAGTTTAGTGCTGTCAAATACGTTAAAACGTGTTACACTCAATCGACACAAACATTGGACTTATCGTTGAAGCTTAATGAACGTTATTAAAAAAGAGAGATTCTACAATTAATATTGTCTGTACAATATTATCTTTATAAAATCCTTCTAAATATCTTTTTTCTAGAAATATGTATGAAAGTTTCATAAAAACCTTTAATTAAAGTGGTATCATTATGACTTTGGATGGCATATCTCAAGGATGGATGAACTAATTTAGCTAAAATTATTATAACTCTATGGCATGTAGGTTTTCGCAGTGTTTTTAAACAAAACACAAGTTTTCTCAATCAAAAATTGAGTGCGCGGTGTACCTCCACCCTAACGATGGCGCCAGAGTGTCGGCTCGCATTGATCCCTCCCGCTCCCCTCTCTCACCGCTCACTCCGCCGCTACTGTCACCGCTGACGTCGCCGGCGTGTACAGAGCGCATCGCTGCGGATCATGCTCTATCTCTGTACAGATCACCGATAACAACGATGATCTCGATGTGATGAGCACATGTGATGTGTTGATCCAGTAGCTACTTATTCTTAATCCGAAAGTTGGTTTGTATATTATTTATTAATTTGTTATCCTATAACAACTTGTTGAACTAATTAATGGCCTGCGATAAAACACGCTCATCAATACAGATGCATTATGTTATGACGGTTGTAATGTAAGAGGTACCATGCCAGAAGAGTTCTAGTTATTATTGTCTTTTGAACTTTTTCTGTTACATCACCAACACATTGAACGGGAGACTTCTGTTACATCACTAACACTTTGAAAGTAGGTCGTATTTAACTCAAAACGCGCAATGTAAATTCGATTTACAATGTTTACAGCCCAAGGGATGTAAGGGATTAAATTTGAAAATAGAATGAGGCTTCTTTACCTTCACAAAAGGTGCGGGTGGCGCGGCGACTGCAAGCAACCCTATCTCACAATATAATTGAAATAAATTTATTTTTGTTTATGGATTTTATGATAAAGGTATTTATATGAACAACAAAAAATTAATAATACGATATATTTCGACTCCTTCTATGGAGTCGTTATCAGTCGAATACAGTATAAATTAATGACAGATTACCTTAGGGAAGGAGAAACATAGAAACTCATTGGGAGAAGAAACGGATACTGATGATGATGATGATGATGATGGTGATGTACTACAATTTTATATTACCACAGCACATTTTTATATCAAATTTTTATCACAATTTACGAATCATTTGCTTATTTGACTTACAACTTGGTTTTTGTTTTTGTTATCCAATATTATTGTACCTGCATATTTATACGAACACTGTTTTTTGTAAATTGGTTGACACAATAAATAAATATTATTATATTTTATTAAATTTTAGTGAGATATTGTGATTGTGACTGATGCCGGGCCCGAGTGGCCCGAAATATATCTCACTAAAATTTAATTTAACTGTTTTCCTATGTAATTATAATAATTTAAAAACTAAGGGTCAATTTTCAATATTTATTTATATTATTATATCATTATTATAATGTTCATGTGTGTCCTAAGTCTAAGGTGATGATCATTTACGGTCAGATAGTCAGGAAGTTAGTTATAGTTCGGTGAGTCATGTCGTGCTGTCTGTTAAGTCCTGGCCCATAGTGAGCACCAAGCGACCATATGTATGATGTTTAAAAAAAATTAAAATTCTAATTTACAGAAACCAATGGAAACTTTGCGATGGCAGCATATACAATACATAGTATTACATAGGTAATGAGATTTTGTTGAATAACTATTGAGTGAATAATGAATTTAACCCGCCACTGGTGACGTTATAATTTAACCCGCCACTGGTGACGTTATAATTTAACCCGCCACTGGTGACGTTACAATTTAACCCGCCACTGGTGACGTTATAATTTAACCCGCCACTGGTGACGTTATAATTTAACCCGCCACTGGTGACGTTATAATTTAACCCGCCACTGGTGACGTTATAATTTAACCCGCCACTGGTGACGTTATAATTTAACCCGCCACTGGTGACGTTATAATTTAACCCGCCACTGGTGACGTTATAATTTAACCCGCCACTGGTGACGTTATAATTTAACCCGCCACTGGTGACGTTATAATTTAACCCGCCACTGGTGACGTTATAATTTAACCCGCCACTGGTGACGTTACAATTTAACCCGCCACTGGTGACGTTACAATTTAACCCGCCACTGGTGACGTTATAATTTAACCCGCCACTGGTGACGTTATAATTTAACCCGCCACTGGTGACGTTATAATTTAACCCGCCACTGGTGACGTTATAATTTAACCCGCCACTGGTGACGTTATAATTTAACCCGCCACTGGTGACGTTACAATTTAACCCGCCACTGGTGACGTTATAATTTAACCCGCCACTGGTGACGTTATAATTTAACCCGCCACTGGTGACGTTATAATTTAACCCGCCACTGGTGACGTTATAATTTATGATGTCTGTGTGAAAAAAGTCTCCTGTACATTGACGAAAACCCTTAATTATGATAGTTCGTCTATAGACGGGAGGAAAAAGTATTGGAATTTTTTGTGTCAAATAACTAATTCATGACTGGGTTGTGTCCCGGAACATCTGAATTAAACCGGACCTTATCGTCGCTTTTCAAGGTCGAACCATCGGTACCTGTCCCCTTAACTTTTCGTCTTTTCAAAAATTTAATTATTTATGCAGAATATTGCTGTAGGAGAAGAGGGTCCAGGCGACTACTACTGCCTCGTAAATTGTAAAGCTAAAATACTGAATAAATAAATTGTAGAGCTAAAATACATGAATAAATAAATTGTAGAGCTAAAATACTGAATAAAAAAAAATGTAGAGCTAAAATACTGAATAAATAATTTGTAGAGCTAAAATACATGAATAAATAAATTGTAGAACTAAAATACATTAATTCAATTCAAATTCAAATAGTTTATTTTGCAAAGCAGGTATAGATATATACACTTTTTACACGTCAAATTTAATCTAATAAAGAAAATATATGTAATAAAATAATAAATGTACATGAACTAAATTAAAGGTTTATTTAATTTATGTAGCAATATATTTACGATTAAAATGATAGGTAAAATATACAGGGTGGAAAAAATTTAAGGGCCCTGGAGGGGAACTACCTTAAATCCTTTAGTTAGGTCATTTTACTGAAAGGAAACATTCCTTTATTTTTAAAAGAAACAAAACTGCATTCAAAGATATTCTGAAATTCGCTTGTCTCACCCAGGAATCAAACCAATTAAAAATTAAAAAAATAAACCCGCGCTATTTTATCATACGAATCGGTAGGATTATTGTTCAGAATAAAATTTGTATAATAAACATTTGGTCTTACACTCATCTGTTGTACGAGATACTCATGAAATGAAATATTTATTACAAGTTCTTTGATAACAATGCCTAGTACTGTTCACTTGTAACAAGTAAATGACACGTTATAATTTTCTTATCTCTCTTACATCCAAAGACATCGTATGAAGTAAAAGCTTGCTAATGTTATTTATCTTAAGTACCTTGTTGAAGACTTCAATAAGAAAATCGTTAAATGGTAATAAGAAATGTATGCAGAGCACAATTACTTCTTGCACTAGGCGTACTGACGAAAAGTTTAAAAAAGGAACGTATTTTTTTTTTTTAAATTTGAAGTTCGAACCATAAATTTCGTTCGAAATTCAAATTTTGTTTTGTTTTGCTTTCATTCCGTGCTGTCATTGTGTAATAATGGCGTATAATTATAACTTTACAAGTGAACAGTATTAGGTATTGTTAATAAAAAACTTGTAATAAATATTCAATTTCATGGGTATCTCGTACAACATATGAGTGTAAGGCTAAATGTTTATTAGGCAAATTTAATCCTGAACAATAATCCTACCGATTCGTATAATAAAATAGCGAGGGTTTATTTTTTTAATTTTTAGTTGGTTCAGTTCCCGGGTGAGACAAGCAAATTTTAGAAGATCTTTGAATGCAGTTTTGATTCTTTTAAAAAATAAAGGAATGTTTCCTTTCAGTAAAATGAGCTAACTAAAGGATTTAAGGTAGTTCCCCTCCAGGGCCCTTTCATTTTTTCCACCCTGTATATTATACAAGGTAAAATCCAATCAGCCGCCCGAACCCACACCGGAGACCCGGCCAGGGACCAGGAGCCGCATTTCCGAATCGCTCGTTCCCAACCCACGCGCGAAAGCACATACCCATCCCACGTTGCACACCAGAACTTGTCATTTGCAAGATGAGACAGGCATACACTTCCGCACGCGAACCAAACCCGAACGACCCAAAAATACGGCCCCAGGCACAAGGTTCAATGATCACCAACCGAGCCCCCAGCACGAATCCAGGCGGCCGACCAAATCCCATCCTATATACTACATACTAATAGGTTACATATATAAATACATGCCTACCTCCGCCCATTCGATTAGTCTTGCTAAGAAGAAGGGCAAGAAACTTAGCAAGATCATGTCTTTTTTTTCAACATAAAACTTATGCTATACAATATATGACTTATATCTACCTTAACCAAGGGATAAGAAAATACAAGACAGCAGGAATTCAGGTTAATGAAAAAAAGAAAAACATATATATCTTTGTCTACCTGTCTCATATAGTCCTTTTCCTTTTACAGTCTGTAATCAATTAATGTTTACACCTTAGAGGAATCATAAGTTAAGAAATTATACTATTTAATTAAATTATAACTTACTATCATTATCACTGTAACACCATGCTTCACCATCATCCAAATATTCATTTAGTTTATAATATGCCGTTTTCAATAGGCCCTGCTTAATATACAGTTTAAACTTATTCTCTGACAAAGTAAGGACCTCCTTTGGAAGTTTATTGTAAAATCTTATACCATGTCCTACAAAAGAGGTACTCACCTTAGCGAGTCTGATTTTTGGAAAAGCCAGTTTATGCTTATTTCTGGTTTCCTTATAATGTTGCTTACCAAGCCTTGGGAAAGACTCAACATTTTTTCTGACATATCTAAGGACTTGGTAAATATATTCACAAGGAACCGTTAATATATTAATTTCTTTGAACTTTTCTCTTAATGAATCCCGGTGCTTCATATTATAAATAGCCCGAATTGCTCTCTTCTGCAAAACAAAGACTGCGTCTGTATCCGCGGCTCTACCCCATAACAGCATGCCGTATGACATAATGCTGTGAAAGTAACTAAAATAGACTAGTCTAGCAGTATCTACATCAGTAATTTGTCTTATGCGTCTAACAGCGTATGCGGCCGAACTAAGTCTACCACATAGGGCTTCTATGTGGGGACCCCACTGAAGACGAGAGTCTACCGTAATGCCTAAAAACTTAGTTTCGTTAACTAACTCCAGCTTGGACCCCTGCAAAAGCAAATTACCATCCACTTGAATTACATTTGGCAACGTAAATTTTATACACTTTGTCTTTTTTGCGTTTAAAACTAAATTATTTACAGTAAACCAATCAAGCACCAGTGATAAAGTTGTATTCGCGCCGTCAAGGATATCTTTACGTCTATTAACTTTAAAAATAAGTGACGTGTCGTCTGCGAATAATACTATCTTCGTTAAGTCTTTAACTAAATATGGAAGGTCATTTATGTAAATTAAAAACAGCAAGGGCCCTAATATGGAACCCTGCGGGACACCCATTTTAACTAATGCTCCACTTGATTTTACCCCGTTAATGTCTACCTTTTGAATACGATCACTAAGATATGACTTCAATAACGCCAAAGATTTGCCCCTCACTCCGTAGTGATCCAATTTACATAAGAGTGTTTCATGATTAACGCAATCAAAGGCTTTCGAGAGGTCACAAAATACACCAAATGCATCTTGCTTTTCTTACCAAGCATCAAAAATGTGCTTAACTAAAGCAACTCCTGCATCTGTGGTTGACATCCCTCTAGTGAATCCATATTGTTCACAGTGAAGCAACTTATTTAAATTAAAATGAAATAACAATTGATTAAAGACTATTTTTTCAAAAACCTTACTCAATACCGGTAAAACTGACACAGGTCTATAGTTTGAGGGGTCCCCGTTGTCGCCTGATTTAAAAAGGGGGATCAATTTACTAAACTTCATTAAGTCAGGAAAGGTACCATCATCTACACATTTATTAAAAATTAATGCCAAATAAGGAGCTATTAAATCAATAACAGAACTTATAACTTTCACAGATAGGCCCCATAAGTCCTCGGTTTTTTTCAAGCTAAGCGATTTAAATGCTTTAATTACAGTTAATGAATTAATATGTTTAAAAGCAAATACAGAAAGACACTGAGGTACGTGATCTATGAAAAGATCCTGCGCAAGCCCAGGGCTTGAATTTAAATCTTTAGTTGTTAAGGAAGGAATTTCAGTAAAGAATTGTTCAAAGGCATTCGCAACTTCTTTATCTCCTGTAACGACTTCATTGTTAATACTTAACTTAAGTTCGTTATCTCGTTTCTTACTTTTCCCAGTTTCAGTATTTATAATGTTCCATACTGTTTTTACTTTGTTATCGGACCTTTTAAGTTTTTTATTCAAGTAGATACTTTTTGCTTTTAAACACATCAATTTAAAGACGCGTGAGTAATTTTTCACGAATTCAGTAAATTTAACATTATTATTGTAGGACTTTATGTCGTATAATTCGTATAAATGATTTCTGCTTTTATAAATACCTGGTGTCGCCCAGTCACTGAAGGTGATTTTACTTTTGTTGGAAAGTTTTTGCATCTTAAACGTATTTTCGAACTCTTTGGAGACTATGTTGAAAAGGTCTGTAAAGAGAGCGTTTGGATCGTTTTGGAGAAGATTAAAATGTGCTAATTTAACTTCTAGATTTGCTTTGAAACAATCTACTTTGAGAGTTGTAATAGGTCTGCAAAAGACTTTTTTGGGCAATTGTTTTACGCTTTGTTTAATGGTTATAGTTTGGCCACTGTGATCGGACTGCAAGCGGTTGATTACTTTATTGTCTGAATATTCACAATCACAGAATATATTGTCGAGGCATGACGCAGTATCCCGAGTAATTCGAGTAGGTTCTAAGAACACATTAGATATTAATAAATAATAAATATTAATAAATAAATAAATTGTAGAACTAAAATACATGAATAAATAAATTGAAGAACTAAAATATACAAGGCGGCTTTCTCGGCAAAATACTATCAATCGAATTGTTCTTAGAGGAATCAAAAACAGATATTTTGTGTGTAACCGAACACCATCTACATGAACATAATATGCAGTTTAATGTGAATAATTTTAGTGTTCTTAGCTGCTACAATAGATTAAAAATACAAAAAGGTGGATCCATGATTCTTGTAAAAAATAATATAAAAGCAAAGGAAAGAAAAGACATTGTAAAACTTTCTGTAGAACATCAAATTGAATTAGCTTGCATAGAAATGAGTACATATATTATCCTCTGTGTTTACCGACCCTCGGGACAAGATTACAACATTTTTGAAAAAGCAATGGAAGAGGTTTTAAAATTATTATTTGATGCCAAGAAAAAAGTTATTATATGTGGAGATTTTAACGTAGATTTACTAGAAAAATCGATTATGCGCTCAAAATTAATACATTTATTCAAATCATTTAATTTGTCTAATGTGTTCTTAGAACCTACTCGAATTACTCGGGATACTGCGTCATGCCTCGACAATATATTCTGTGATTGCGAATATTTAGACAATAAAGTAATCAACCGCTTGCAGTCCGATCACAGTGGCCAAACTATAACCATTAAACAAAGCGTAAATCAATTGCCCAAAAAAGCTTTTTGCAGGCCTATTACAACTCACAAAGTAGATTGTTTCAAAGCAAGCCTAGAAGTTAAATTAGCACATTTTAATCTTCTCCAAGACGATCCAAACGCTCTCTTTACAGACCTTTTCAACATAGTCTCCAAAGAGTTCGAAAATACGTTTAAGATGCAAAAACTTTCTAACAAAAGTAAAATCACCTTCAGTGACTGGGCGACTCCAGGTATTTACAAAAGCAGAAATCATTTATACGAATTATACGACATAAAGTCCTACAATAATAATGTTAAATTTACTGAATTCATGAAAAATTACTCACGCATCTTTAAATTGGTGTGTTTAAAAGCAAAAAGTATCTACTTAAATAAAAAACTTAAAAGGTCCGATAACAAAGTAAAAACAGTATGGAACATCATAAATACTGAAACTGGGAAAAGTAAGAAACGTGATAACGAGCTTAAGTTAAGTATTAACAATGAAGTCGTTACGGGAGATAAAGAGGTTGCGAATGCCTTTGAACAATTCTTTACTGAAATTCCGTCCTTAACAACTAAAGATTTAAATTCAAGCCCTGGGCTTGCGCAGGATCTTTTAATAGATCACGTACCTCAGTGTCTTTCTGTATTTGCTTTTAAACATATTAATTCATTAACTGTAATTAAAGCATTTAAATCGCTTAACTTGAAAAAAACCGAGGACTTATGGGGGCTATCTGTGAAAGTTATAAGTTCTGTTATTGATTTAATAGCTCCTCATTTGGCATTAATTTTTAATAAATGTGTAGATGATGGTATCTTTCCTGACTTAATGAAGTTTAGTAAATTGATCCCCCTTTTTAAATCAGGCGACAACGGTGACCCATCAAACTATAGACCTGTGTCAGTTTTACCGGTTTTGAGTAAGGTTTTTGAAAAAATAGTTTTTAATCAATTGTTATTTCATTTTAATTTAAATAAGTTGCTTCACTGTGAACAATACGGATTCACTAGAGGGAGGTCAACCACAGATGCAGGAGTTGCTTTAGTTAAGCACATTTTTGATGCTTGGGAAGAAAAGCAGGATGCATTTGGTGTATTTTGTGACCTCTCGAAAGCCTTCGACTGCGTTAATCATGAAACACTCTTATGTAAATTAGATCACTACGGAGTGAGGGGCAAATCTTTAGCGTTAATGAAGTCGTATCTTAGTGATCGTATTCAAAAGGTAGCCATTAATGGGGTAAAATCATGTGGAGCATTAGTTAAAATGGGTGTCCCGCAGGGTTCCATATTGGGGCCCTTGCTGTTTTTAATTTACATTAATGACCTTCCCTATTTAATTAAAGACTTAACTAAGATAGTACTATTCGCAGACGACACGTCACTTATTTTTAAAGTTAATAGACGTAAAGATACCCTTGACGACGCGAATACAACTTTACCACTGGTGCTTGATTGGTTTACTGTAAATAATTTAGTTTTAAACGCAAAAAAGACAAAATGTATAAAATTCACGTTACCAAATGTAATTCAAGTGGATTGTAATTTGCTTTTGCAGGGGTCCAAGCTGGAGTTAGTTAACGAAACTAAGTTTTTGGGCATTACGGTAGACTCTCGTCTTCAGTGGGGTCCCCACATAGAAGCCCTATGTGGTAGACTTAGTTCGGCCGCATACGCTGTTAGACGCATAAGGCAAATTACTGATGTAGATACTGCTAGACTAGTCTATTTTAGTTACTTTCACAGCATTATGTCATACGGCATGCTGTTATGGGGTAGAGCCGCGGATACAGACGCAGTCTTTGTTTTGCAGAAGAGAGCAATTCGGGCTATTTATAATATGAAGCACCGGGATTCATTAAGAGAAAAGTTCAAAGAAATTAATATACTAACTGTTCCTTGTGAATATATTTACCAGGTCCTTAGATATGTTAGAAAAAATGTTGAGTCTCTCCCGAGGCTTGGTGAGCAACATTGTAAGGAAACCAGAAATAAGTATAAACTGGCTTTTCCAAAAATCAGACTCGCCAAAGTGAGTACCTCTTTCGTAGGACATGGTATAAGATTTTACAATAAACTTCCAAAAGAGGTCCTTACTTTGTCAGAGAATAAGTTTAAACAGTATATTAAGCAGGGCCTACTGAAAAAGGCATATTATAAAATAAATGAATATTTGGATGATGGTGAAGCATGGTGTTATAGTGATACTGATTTTGATGATAGTAGGTAATAATTTAATTAATTAATATAATTTCCTAACTTTTGATTCCTCTTAAGAGTTAACATTAATTAATTACAGACTGTAAAAGGAAATAGACTATATGAGACAGGTAGGCAAAGATATATATGTTTTTCTTTTTTCATTAACCTGAATTCCTGCTGTCTTGTATTTTCTTATCCCTTGGTTAAAGTAGATATAAGTCAAATTCAAATTCAAATTCAAATAGTTTATTTTGCAAAGCAGGTATAGATATATACACTTTTTACACGTCAAATTTAATCTAATAAAGAAAATATATGTAATAGAATAATAAATGTACATGAACTAAATTAAAGGTTTATTTAATTTATGTAGCAATATATTTACGATTAAAATGATAGGTAAAATATATATTATACAAGGTAAAATCCAATCAGCCGCCCGAACCCATACCGGAGACCCGGCCAGGGACCAGGAACAAGGTTCAGTGATCACCAACCGAGCCCCCAGCACGAATCCAGGCGGCCGACCAAATCCCATCCTATATACTACATACTAATAGGTTACATATATAAATACATGCCTACCTCCGCCCATTCGATTAGTCTTGCTAAGAAGAAGGGCAAGAAACTTAGCAAGATCATGTCTTTTTTTCAACATAAAACTTATACTATACAATATATGACTTATATCTACTTAAACCAAGGGATAAGAAAATACAAGACAGTAGGAATTCAGGTTAATGAAAAAAAGAAAAACATATATATCTTTGTCTACCTGTCTCATATAGTCCTTTTCCTTTTACAGTCTATAATCAATTAATGTTTACACCTTAGAGGAATCATAAGTTAAGAAATTATACTATTTAATTAAATTATAACTTACTACGAGTATCATTATCACTGTAACACCATGCTTCACCATCATCCAAATATTCATTTATTTTATAATATGCCTTTTTCAATAGGCCCTGCTTAATATACAGTTTAAACTTATTCTCTGACAAAGTAAGGACCTCCTTTGGAAGTTTATTGTAAAATCTTATACCATGTCCTACAAAAGAGGTACTCACCTTAGCGAGTCTGATTTTTGGAAAAGCCAGTTTATGCTTATTTCTGGTCTCCTTACAATGTTGCTTACCAAGCCTTGGGAAAGACTCAACATTTTTTCTGACATATCTAAGGACTTGGTAAATATATTCACAAGGAACCGTTAATATATTAATTTCTTTGAACTTTTGTCTTAATGAATCCCGGTGCTTCATATTATAAATAGCCCGAATTGCTCTCTTCTGCAAAACAAAGACTGCGTCTGTATCCGCGGCTCTACCCCATAACAGCATGCCGTATGACATAATGCTGTGAAAGTAACTAAAATAGACTAGTCTAGCAGTATCTACATCAGTAATTTGTCTTATGCGTCTAACAGCGTATGCGGCCGAACTAAGTCTACCACATAGGGCTTCTATGTGGGGACCCCACTGAAGACGAGAGTCTACCGTAATGCCTAAAAACTTTGTTTCGTCAACTAACTCCAGCTTGGACCCCTGCAAAAGCAAATTACCATCCACTTGAATTACATTTGGTAACGTAAATTTTATACACTTTGTCTTTTTTGCGTTTAAAACTAAATTATTTACAGTAAACCAATCAAGCACCAGTGATAAAGTTGTATTCGCGCCGTCAAGGATATCTTTACGTCTATTAACTTTAAAAATAAGTGACGTGTCGTCTGCGAATAATACTATCTTCGTTAAGTCTTTAACTAAATATGGAAGGTCATTTATGTAAATTAAAAACAGCAAGGGCCCTAATATGGAACCCTGCGGGACACCCATTTTAACTAATGCTCCACTTGATTTTACCCCGTTAATGTCTACCTTTTGAATACGATCACTAAGATATGACTTCAATAACGCCAAAGATTTGCCCCTCACTCCGTAGTGATCCAATTTACATAAGAGTGTTTCATGATTAACGCAATCAATAACGCAATAAGTAATTCAATGTATAGTTTAAGTTTATGTTAAAAAAAAGACATGATCTTGCCAAGTTTCTTGCCCGTTCTTCTTAGCAAGACTAATCGAATGGGCGGAGGTAGGCATGTATTTATATACGTAACCTATTACTATGTAGTATATAGGATGGGATTTGGTCGGCCGCCTGGATTCGTGCTGGGGGCTCGGTTGGTGATCATTGAACCTTGTTCCTGGTCCCTGGCCGGGTCTCCGGTATGGGTTCGGGTGATTGATTGGATTTCACCTTGTATAATAATATTTTACCTATAATTTTAATTGTATATATATTGCTACATAAATTAAATAAACATTTAATCTAAGTAGTTCATGTACATTTATTTTTTTATTACATATATTTTTATAAGATTAAAATTTGACTTGTGAAACGTGTATTATATATACCTACTTTGCAAAATAAACTTTTTGAATTTTGAATTTTGAATTTTGAAATACATGAATAAATAGATTGTAGAGCTAAAATACATGAATAAGTAAATTGAAGAATAAAATACATGAATAAATAAATTGCAAAACTATTTACATGAACAAATAAACTATGGAACTAAAATACATGAATAAATAGATTGTAGAGCTAAAATACATGAATAAATAAATTGTCGAACTAAAATACATGAATAAATAAATTGTAGAACTAAAATACATAAATAAATAAATTGAAGAACTACAATACATGTTTTAACACTTCTATACAATATCCTTAATGACCCCCTTTCTCCTCCTTATCTCAAAGACAGATTTACTTACCTTCTCTCGCTTGATCGCCTTCAGCGGCCTAGTAAAGCTCTTCTCCTTCGAACTCCCGAACACAAGTCATATATGTACTCCTATTCGTTCACTGTATCAGCAATCCGTCTCTGGAACAATCTGCCCTTGTGAGTCTGAGAATCACCCTCAACTAATGTTTTTAAAAATAAAGTCTTCCTTCACTATTTAATGATGCAAAATTGTTAAAATTGTCTATTTTTGTCGTTCCCGAGTCATTTTTGGAATTACGTCCAATATTTATTTTATTATGTAATATATAAGTATTTTTTATATCTTATCTACTTATTGTATTATATTCTTATTTTACTATGTTTATTTAGTATAAATCTCCCATTTCCCCTATTTAATTCCCAACGATTTGAGTGCTTTCTCCTAATTATATATTCTTGGCACTACCCTAAATTATCCTCAACACCTAAGGTCAACTGGAAGATAATGCTAATTAGCATTAAGTTCGCCTTTGTACTGATTTATTTTAATGTGCAATAAAGAATTTTATTATTATTATAATACATGAATAAATAAATTGTAGAGCTAAAATACATGAATAAATAAATTGTATAACTAAAATACATGAATAAATAAATTTAAGAACTACAATACATGAATAAATAAATTGTAGAGCTAAAATACATGAATAAATAAATTGTAGAGCTAAAATACATGAATAAATAAATTGTAGAACTAAAATACATGAATAAATAAATTGTAGAGCTAAAATACAAAAATAAATAAATTGTAGAGCTAAAATACATGAATAAATAAATTGTAGAGCTAAAACACATAATTAAATAAATTGTAGAACTAAAATACATGAATAAATAAATTTTAGAGCTAAACTACATGAATAAATAAATTATTGAACTAAAATACATGAATAAATAGATTGTAGAGCTAAAATACATGATTAAATAAATTGTAGAACTAAAATACATGAATAAATAAATTGAAGAACTACAATACATGAATAAATAAATTGTAGAGCTAAAATACATGAATAAATAAATTGTAGAGCTAAAATACATGAATAAATAAATTGTAGAACTAAAATACATGAATAAATAAATTGAAGAACTAAAATACATGAATAAATAAATTTTAGAGCTAAAATACATGAATAAATAAATTGTAGAACTAAAATACATGAATAAATAAATTGTAGAACTAAAATACATGAATAAATAAATTGTAGAGCTAAAATACATGAATAAATAAATTGTACAACTAAAATACATGAATAAATAAATTGAAGAACTAAAATACATGAATAAATAAATTGTAGAACTAAAATACATTAATAAATAAATTGTAGAACTAAAATACATGAATAAATAAATTGTAGAGCTAAAATACATGAATAAATAAATCCCAAGCAACCGAATTATTTCTGATTCTGAAGGCTTCTACTGATTTCAACATGAATATAGCACACTCATTATATACAGGGTGTTAAGATAATGTTGCAGAAGCTGAAAACTGGCCATAATACTCGTCCAAACGAACGATTTTGGGTGATAAAAAAACGAGAAATCGTGATAAAAAACAGTTGCTTACATTTGGTCGAGTAGGTACGTAACTTGGTCGAGTAGGTACGTAACTTTTGGTCGAATAGGTACGTAACTTTTGGTCGATGGCACTGACGGTAGGTGTTGGTAGAGTGTGCACTGACAGTAGGTGTTGGTAGAGTGTGCACTGACAGTAGGTGTTGGTAGAGTGTGCGCTGACAGTAGGTGTTGGTAGAGTGTGCACTGACGGTAGGTGTTGGTAGAGTGTGCACTGACAGTAGGTGTTGGTAGAGTGTGCACTGACGGTAGGTGTTGGTAGAGTGTGCACTGACAGTAGGTGTTGCTAGAGTGTGCACTGACAGTAGGTGTTGGTAGAGTGTGCACTGACTGTAGGTGTTGGTAGAGTGTGCACTGACGGTAGGTGTTGGTAGAGTGTGCACTGACAGTAGGTGTTGGTAGAGTGTGCACTGACAGTAGGTGTTGGTAGAGTGTGCACTGACGGTAGGTGTTGGTAGAGTGTGCGCTGACAGTAGGTGTTGGTAGAGTGTGCACTGACGGTAGGTGTTGGTAGAGTGTGCACTGACACTAGGTGTTGGTATAGTGCGCACTGACACTAGGTGTTGGTAGAGTGTGCACTGACAGTAGGTGTTGGTAGAGTGCGCACTGACACTAGGTGTTGGTAGAGTGTGCACTGACAGTAGGTGTTGGTAGAGTGTGCACTGACAGTAGGTGTTGGTAGAGTGTGCACTGACAGTAGGTGTTGGTAGAGTGCGCACTGACAGTAGGTGTTGGTAGAGTGCGCACTGACAGTAGGTGTTGGTAGAGTGCGCACTGACACTAGGTGTTGGTAAAGTGTACATTAACAGCACAGTACCAGGGATAAAAAGTACTAATAACATGACTAGCTTAATGTAAACCGTTAAAGTAGGGTTTACACTTGGGCTAGTTTGAAGTAGATTTACTATAAGATAACAGCTGATAGAGTAGAGTAGATAACGTATGTGGTAAAGTAAAGTAGACTCCTTTCTACTCCAACCAAAACCCCTGAGATGTTCGTATGAGCGAGTATTATCGCCAATTTCCGGCTTCCGCAGCAGCATATTACCACCTAGTATAAACAACAATGCCTTGAAAATTATACCTCAAAACTACTCATTATCTAGTGCCAATTCTGTAAAATAGTCTTGTAATCGTTAAGCTAAGGTAATAAAAGCGAGTATCCCTTGTTGTGGCGGTACGAGTGTAGTTGTAAGTGCACTTCGTGTGTACAACTTTAGAAGGCAGTAGGTATGTACTCGTATAACGCGGACGGACGACGACGCATGCGCGTTGGTCGCAGACAGTTGACGCCCTGAGCGATACAGTCGCATGTTTATTTATTTCTTACTTGTAATTTTGACTTATTTACAGACAAAATAAAATAAAAATTGTTATCGTTCTGTAACATTTATCTTTTGTACCAAATGTGTGGTGTTGCAAGAGTGTAGTGTGGTGTCGACGATGGTATCTCGGAAGGAGATATCGATTCTGGTAGACTCCTGTGTTTTGGAGCAGAGTTGAAGTGAAGATAATTGATTTTTTCGGTGAGTAATTGTTGGTTCTTCTCCTATGATATGTACACTGTTGCGTCGGTGGTTCGTATTTACACGACTTTAATTCTGGATTAAGTGTTGTCAAAACGAATTTTTCTTCATTGCAAAATAGTCCTTAAGAACACAAGCTACATTACTTTGGAAGAATTTAAGATTGGACAGCACTTAAACTAAAATTAAAACCTTCAAATTGAATCGGCTCTAGTACGAGTAACTTTAAAATTGTATAAACCATTGTTGGTGCATTTAAGTAATAATTTTGTTTGAATATCCACTGGTGTTTATCTTAATAATAAATATTTATATAAGTGACATTAATTTATGCAGAAAAATTCATACTGAAAGCTTGGGAAGTGACCAATATCGTGGCCCAAGTAATATTTTTTTACAAGGGGGTCAAGTAAGATTTTGTTAAAAGGGGCCCAAGTAATATTTTGTTACAAGGAGCCCAAGTAATATTATGTTACAAGGGGCCCAAGTGATATTTTGTTACAAGGGGCCCAAGTAATATTTTGTTACAGGGGCCCAAGTAATATTTTGTTACAAGGGGCCCAAGTAATATTTTGTTACAAGGGGCCCAAGTAATATTTTGTTACAAGGGGCCCAAGTAATATTTTGTAACAGGGGCCCAGGTAATATTTTGTTACAAGGGGCCCAAGTAATATTTTGTTACAGGGGCCCAAGTAATATTTTGTTACAAGGGGCCCAAGTAATATTTTGTTCGTCGAAGGCGTTATTTTGAATTCAGAGCGAATTTTAATTATTATATGCAATAACAGCGGTGACAAATTTCTGGGAAAATATAAATGAAAAGAAGAATGACAGTTTTTTTAGCGCGCATTACCGCCGAAGACTATCAGCATACTATGCTATCAGGACAATAACTTCTTCATAAATTATGCGTTCGACCTCTTTGGTTAAATAACGCTAATCCGCAATGGCAGCACGAACGCGGACCAATCAGAAGAGGGAAAGCGCAAACTCCCATGGGAATAAAATTGACTTTGGCTGCCGCTATCCCCAATGTCGTTTTTGAATTGACGAAAAATAAAATATTGACCTGTACCATGTCTTCACTTATGCTTTAGTCAAATAAAATATTGACCTGTACCATGTCTTCTCTTATGCTTTAGTCAAATAAAATATTGACCTGTACCATGTCTTCACTTATGCTTTAGTCAAATAAAATATTGACCTGTACCATGTCTTCACTTATGCTTTAGTCAAATAAAATATTGACCTGTACCATGTCTTCACTTATGCTTTAGTCAAATAAAATATTGACCTGTACCATGTCTTCACTTATGCTTTAGTCAAATAAAATATTGACCTGTACCATGTCTTCACTTATGCTTTAGTCAAATAAAATATTGACCTGTACCATGTCTTCACTTATGCTTTAGTCAAATAAAATATTGACCTGTACCTTGTCTTCACTTATGCTTTAGTCAAATAAAATATTGACCTGTACCATGTCTTCACTTATGCTTTAGTCCAATAAAATATTGACCTGTACCATGTCTTCACTTATGCTTTAGTCCAATAAAATATTGACCTGTACCATGTCTTCACTTATGCTTTAGTCAAATAAAATATTGACCTGTACCATGTCTTCACTTATGCTTTAGTCAAATAAAATATTGACCTGTACCATGTCTTCACTTATGCTTTAGTCAAAGCTATCAGGTAATTTGACCAGCATAGCGAGGAACTGTACTTATTATACCTATTTATATAATAAAATGAAATTCAAGTTACTGTGAGATATATTTCGGCCTTTCGGGCCCTATCTTGGGTCCGGCATCAGTCACAATGAAATTGACAAAATAAATAAAAAAAAAAAACTAACCTAAAAAAGTAACCAACCTAAGGTTAAAAAGGTTTATATTAATTATTTTATTTTTTTATTTTTAGTAAATATCGTAATTTTGCTCCTCAAGCTTTCACTTGCTAACCGTGTCAAAAGGGTAGATTATCACTTTTTACCACCTAGTGCCCCCTACATACAAACATACCACCTAGTGCCCCCTACATACAAACATACCACCTAGTGCCCCCTACATACAAACATACCGCCTAGTGCCCCCTACATACAAACATACCACCTAGTGCCTCCTACATACAAACATACCACCTAGTGCCCCCTACATACAAACATACCGCCTAGTGCCCCCTACATACAAACATACCACCTAGTGCCTCCTACATACAAACATACCACCTAGTGCCCCCTACATACAAACATACCACCTAGTGCCTCCTACATACAAACATACCACCTAGTGCCCCCTACATACAAACATACCGCCTAGTGCCCCCTACATACAAACATACCACCTAGTGCCTCCTACATACAAACATACCACCTAGTGCCCCCTACATACAAACATACCACCTAGTGCCTCCTACATACACACATACCACCTAGTGCCCCCTACATACAATTATACCGCCTAGTGCCCCCTACATACAAACATACCACCTAGTGCCTCCTACATATAAACATACCACCTAGTGCCCCCTACATACAAACAAACCACCTAGTGCCTCCTACATACAAACATACCACCTAGTGCCCCCTACATACAAACATACCACCTAGTGCCCCCTACATACAAACATACCACCTAGTGCCCCCTACATACAAACATACCACCTAGTGCCCCCTACATACAAACATACCACCTAGTGCCCCCTACATACAAACATACCACCTAGTGCCCCCTACATACAAACATACCACCTAGTGCCCCCTACATACAAACATACCACCTAGTGCCCCCTACATACAAACATACCGCCTAGTGCCCCCTACATACAAACATACCACCTAGTGCCCCCTACATACAAACATACCACCTAGTGCCCCCTACATACAAACATACCACCTAGTGCCCCCTAGATACAAACATACCACCTAGTGCCCCCTACATACAAACATACCACCTAGTGCCCCTTACATACAAACATACCACCTAGTGCCCCCTACATACAAACAAACCACCTAGTGCCCCCTACATACAAACATACCACCTAGTGCCCCCTACATACAAACATACCACCTAGTGCCCCCTACATACAAACATACCACCTAGTGCCCCCTACATACAAACATACCACCTAGTGCCCCCTACATACAAACATACCACCTAGTGCCCCCTACATACAAACATACCACCTAGTGCCCCCTACATACAAACATACCACCTAGTGCCCCCTACATACAAACATACCACCTAGTGCCCCCTACATACAAACATACCACCTAGTGCCCCCTACATACAAACATACCACCTAGTGCCCCCTACATACAAACATACCACCTAGTGCCCCCTACATACAAACATACCACCTAGTGCCCCCTACATACAAACATACCACCTAGTGCCCCCTACATACAAACATACCACCTAGTGCCCCCTACATACAAACATACCACCTAGTGCCCCCTACATACAAACATACCACCTAGTGCCCCCTACATACAAACATACCGCCTAGTGCCCCCTACATACAAACATACCACCTAGTGCCCCCTACATACAAACATACCACCTAGTGCCCCCTAGATACAAACATACCACCTAGTGCCCCCTACATACAAACATACCACCTAGTGCCCCTTACATACAAACATACCACCTAGTGCCCCCTACATACAAACAAACCACCTAGTGCCCCCTACATACAAACATACCACCTAGTGCCCCCTACATACAAACATACCACCTAGTGCCCCCTACATACAAACATACCACCTAGTGCCCCCTACATACAAACATACCACCTAGTGCCCCCTACATACAAACATACCACCTAGTGCCCCCTACATACAAACATACCACCTAGTGCCCCCTACATACAAACATACCACCTAGTGCCCCCTACATACAAACATACCAACACATTTTACCTCTTTATAATATTAGTGCAGATAATTACCGGAATCAGTACAAGAAGGAGGCAGCTAACAGTCAAACTAGTCCGCTATTTCGTAACAATTATTTTATAACGAGTGTTCATACACAATCCCTATATGAACTACGATCAGTCATAATGACCCTAATTACAAGTGTATAAGGTGCTTTATAATTTATTTCTATTGTGGTCCTTAGATTGCCGTACGGTCATGCACAATGAGTTAATTATGTCAGATTAATTAAATATACACATTATAGGTAATAATGTGTCGGTGAGTTGTCCTTCACAATATTACATCATGTGAACCGACCGCCTCTATGGTCGAGTGGTTTGAACGTTTCGAATCCACAGGTCGCGGGTTCAAATCCCGTAGGGACACATTTGTGTTCGGTCTGCAATTCTGCATGCTTCAGAAAGCAAGCAGTACAGACGCAACAGAATTAACTTATTTGGATATTGACAAACATAGAACAGACCGACAGTTGTAAACAATATTTTCAAAAATACAAAATACTCACGCTACCGCGCATATACAATAAATAAATTGGCAAATTAGTCTGAAACAACCAGGCATTCTACAAAACAAGGGAACATTTAAATCTTACTAAGTAATCCTATCCTATTCTACTTCCTATTAATATTATAAATGCGAAAGTTTGGATGGATGGATGAATGGATGGATGGATGTCTGTTACTCCTTCACGCCTTCAAAAATTGAGAATTATGCGTTAAGAATGACTCCTTTACAGCTTCAAGTAGTTTATAAGATGCAGCAAACAAAAAGAGCAACAGAATGCCAGACTACTCCGAAAAGAGCAAAAATATAAACTGTGGTGACACTATAGTTGACAGAGGTTCCTCCCCTGATGGTGGATGCTGCTGTTGCTCTAATTAAACATATTTATGATGCTTTGGAGGGCAAACAGGATGCTTTTGGTGTGTTCTGTGACCTTTCCAAAACATTGGATTGCGTCAATCATAAAACACTTTTACGCAAATTGGAGCATTACGGCGTTTGTGATAAATCTCTATCTTTAATAAAATCGTATATTATTGATCGTATTCAGAAAATAGAGATAAGCGGTGTAAAATCTTCGGGTTCAAAAGTGAAGATGGGTGTACCTCAAGGCTCTGTATTGGGAACTTTGCTATTCTTAATATATGTGAAAGATCTAGTGCGGGATTTGGCTGACATGGTCTACTCATAGTCTAGTATTCGCAGATCACACATCACTAAAGTTTTAAAGTTAAGAGTATGACATAGCCAAAACAAAAACCAGTTCCGGGCGTGGCTTATTCTATTTTACGATAGCGCGCGGGGGGAAATTCGTCCCGGTCTCTAAGCTCGCGTCACCATAGCAAAAATACGAATAGAGTGGACGAGGCAGGATCAAAAGTAATACGTATTTTATTTTATCTAATTTATTAGTGTATTTCGATCATCGTCACACGGCATTGATCCTACTTGCTATCACGTCGGGACGTAAATTTATTATGGTCGGCTAAAAGTGGTTTTTTGAGTGTTTGATTTATCAGTTGACCCTCGGAACATTTCAGACACTCCTTTAGAGATACATAATAATATCGTGACGGTTAATTGTCACCATTACCCATTCTTTAAATATTTATCGCCCATTGAGCTGGTTTTACACTTGCGGGAAAATAAATTGGACCAAAAATTTCTTTACAAAAAATTTTTACTAAACTTGTTATTACAAAAAGTGGAAACTAACAAATATTCTCAGAAGGAATGCACCACGTCACTATCTATCTCACTGTAGCCTATATCAATTATGCCTCTCTCATTCAACTACGTTTAACTGCGTTACTATCTCATTCCAACTCATTTTAAATAGCATCACTATTTATCTCACTCTAACGCGTGTTAAATGGCATTTCTAATGAACGTCAAATAATTTTACTGCCCGCCACTCTTTCATTCTAAATTCTAATTATTTAAAAAAATACGCAGCTCCTTTGGTAGTAAAATAGCAATAACTTTTTTTTCAAAAGTAATACACAGAAATTGCCAGATCATTTGAAAAACAATATTTGATGAGCCGTTATTTAAGACAATTTGCAAAACTAACATAGGACATTTTTTTTCAGGACGTGGTATCGAACTAACCTAATTACAAAAAATTGCTCATAAATTGGGTTTTTATTTTTCTTCCTGATGTAACAGCATTTCAAGGTTTATTTTTGACTTTATCAATAGCATGACTATTCAGAGTTGCGCGACAAAAATTTTATTCTTAGAATTTAGAACTGGTTAGCTTTGACTCTCAAAAATCTATTCGAATTTATAAAAGTACCATCAACTCGAAGACTATCTACTTTTTGCTGAGGTCATAATTTGATATTCTGGTCAGTCATGAGCTGGCCTACCAGCCTTCCAAGGGAAAGCGTTGACTTTTGGGACACCTGTTTACCCTTGGGATAAATCGCCAAGTGTTTAAAATATAGAAATTTATTTGTATCATAGTTTGAAATGTTCAGGTCCCTTTACGCAAAATGAAAAATCAAAACTCTTTTACGATTAATTTGTTGTCCCTATGTTTGTCTGTTTTTCCGTTTGTCTAGGCAATTTTCTGGGTAAAATCAATAAATGCCAATATTTACAGCCCTGTAAAATATACATATTATAACGTTTTTATGGCCTTTTGTTTAACTTTTTCATACAAATTTTCTCTTTATGAAAATATAGAGATCAACACTTTTACTGTTTGTTCAATGTGGCGATAGCTTTGTTTATTATTTTTTTTTCTTTGTTACAAAGATAACAAATATTCTCATACAAGGTTTTCCTTAAGGGCTATTTCTCCGAATTTGTAACAAAATATTAAGAAATAATTATAACGGTAAAGTACAACTTTTAGCTAAGACAATTTATTGTTAAAAGTTTGCTATATGCATAAACATATTTTATATGATATTATGGTATCTTCAAAATAATTGGGTTTTCCATAAGCGTGATATCAGATTATTTAAGAAATTATGGCTGGTATCACGACGACGGATAAGCCAATTATTTTATTACTATTGTAATATAATTAAAAATATGTTAATGCATACAGCAGACTTTTAACTATAAGTTTTCTTAACTAAAAGTTGTATTTTTACTTATTGAAATTGTATTTCTCATCAAGAAGTGCAAGATGACAAGATATTCAAAATAAGTTAATTGAATTTGTGAAATGGTTTCAGGTCAAAACAGTTTTCCATGAAACGGTAATTGTTTATACTTAGCAAAGTGTGTAAACTTAGTCATCTTAACATGAACGACGCCTGTATTTCTCTCTTTTTTATTTCCAGTATAGATAAAAATATACAAACTTGTTAAACTTTGCGTAAAAACGAGGCAATATTGACGATATCCTGACAGCTATTATGATGGTGTTTTATCAAATTTTACTTTTTGGTCTGTATAGAGACGTAGTTAGATGTCACTAGAATATACTCATGAAAAAAGATATGAAGAAAATAAGCTGTAGACTTCACATTCGGTTTATACCTATTGTATGAATTTTAAGAAAAATACAGGGGTAAAGGGACCTCTTAAGGAAAACCTTGTATTAAACTATTTGTTATCTTAGTAAAAAATAATTCAAGGAAAAAAACAAACAAAGCTATCGCCACATTGAACAGTAGATAATTAATCCCTTTAGAATAGAACAACATGGTTTTTTATATTTTTTACATTATTTGTTCAACAATTCCTTTCTGTGTTGACTTTTAAATGCAAAATATTATCTCAAGTGTTCATCCCTACATTTTCATAGTGAGAAAATTTGTATGAAAAACGAAAAAAAAAAAAAACGTTAAAACCTAAAACGTAATATAAATAAAAACGTCAAAAGTATGTTTTTACAGCTCTATAGAGGGCCGTTTATATTGGTATTTATTAATTTTACCCAGAAAAAATTGTCTAGACAAACGGACAGACAGACAAACATAGGGATAACAAATTAATCCTAAAAGAGTTTCATTGTTTTCATTTTGCGTAACAGAACCTGAACATGTACCGACAGGATTATCTACGATCTAATAATTTTGCCATGCACTGTAAATATTTCAAAATAAATTTCTATATTTTAAATGCTTGGCGATTTATCCCAAGTAAGTGTACCTATATAATTTGCAAAAAACTTCACTTATTGGACCTGAAATGGTGAGCCAATACTAGAGTAAATAAGTAAATTAATTTGGGTTTCAATAACGATCACAAAATTATTCTTTTAGAGTAACATATATTATTTTCCCGCATAAAAGTATGAATTCAATCCAAATTCATTCAGTTTTGTTGTTATGACTATGGCACGATGTAGCTAAATCACTCATACGCATATTTTGTTGAGTTTTTAACGGCAGGAATATGATGCTCCTCGAAATATTACTTTATAAAATTAATTTCAATCGGTGTTACTACAAAACGGTGTTTAACTTTAGGCAGTGTTTAAATGTGTTGTTGCCGCCTTTTCTTTTATATTGTAAAAGAGTGACAGCAACAGATTTAAACACTGTCTAAAGTTAAACACGGTTTTGTAGTAACACCGAATGTGTTTTGAAGTAGTTTTGGGAGATATTTATAGATTGCAAAAAAGGGCACAGGTTCCACGTCTTACGGGCGCCAACGCTAGGCGTAGACTGACAATATCTTGCTGCCGCTGACTGCATCAGTGGATTTACGTATTTTTGGAAAAACGGGGTGCTTTTTTTGACCCGAATAACGTGGTATTTGGAAAATGAATAGATATCATTCACACTAATTTTATTAAAAAAAAACCAACAAAATCGCGAAAGCGAAACCTGAAACAAAATCGATAAGAAGTGTGCAATAGAGGGTTACAAAAAAATTCATTGACAGTACAAATATGAATCGATTAACGTGGTTTGTGGAAAATGAATACCTTAAAGTTCAACCAAAAACATGTATTTTTTTTATGGCTATACGTAACCTAATTATTGCAACAAAATCATCCGAAAGCTGAAATTTTATTTCTGTTTGTATTTTCGTTCCCCTTAAATGGCAGTTAACAACTCTGGATGATGTGAATTGTTCTTTGTCTCAAGTCCTAAACTGGTTCACAGTTAATAATTTGGCGTTTAATGCAAGGAAGAAAAAATGTATTAAATTGACATTACCTAATGTTAAACAAGTAAGTGTAGATGGAACTAAATTAGAACTAGTAGACAACACAAAATTTTTTGGAATTACAATGATGACAAACTTTTTTCTGACAAACATCAATGAGGTCCACATATAAAAGCTCTATGTAGTAGACTTGGTTCAGGTGCATTTGCTGTAAGAATAATTAGACAATTGTCTGAAGTAGCCACAGCACGACTTGTATATTTTAGCTACTTTCATAGTATCGTGTCGCACTGTGACCTACTTTGGGCTAGAAGTGCTGATATACGAGTAGAAGCCATGTTTGTTCTTCAAAAAAGAGCTATCAGGGCTATTTATAACTTAAAATGTTGTGAGCACTCAGAGAAAAATTCAAAGAAATATGAATCCTTACTGTAACTAGCCAATTTATATATGAAAACATATTGTATGCTAGAAAAAACCTTAATTTGCTTCCACGAGTCGGTGCAAGCCACTATACATATAGGTACTAGAATAAACATAGACTTGTTGCTTCAGAACTGAGACACCACAAGACAAGTACAATTACTTTGTTGGTCACAATATTCGTTTTTATAATAAAATACCAATGAAAATACTTTAAAAACTAAAATTTAAAAAGCGTGTTAAGAAAAGCCTATCTAAGAAAGCTTATAACTATTAGAGAATATTTTACAAGATAAAAATGCATGGTGTTAATTAATTCATTCTAAAATATTGTATGTATGTACTTACTCATTGTCTTGCTCGTTGTAGATTAGACTTTAGGCCAATACAAATGTTTAGGCTATCATTTAGGTGTTATTTTATTACATACAGATATTCAGGGTGTTGAGATGTAGTTGCGGAAGTCAAAAACTGGTGATAGTACTCGTCCATACGAACCACGTTTCGTAAAAAAAATCGAAAAATCGTGAAAAAAAATTCATACATTTTGGCCGAGTAGGTATGTAACTTTTCTATGGAAAAGCTGTTTTTTTTTGTTCACGGTTTGAGGTTTGGTTTTGGTTCCGTAGTATAAGTTGTTCGTATGTACGAGTACTATCGCCAGTTTTGGTTCCGTAGTATAAGTTGTTCGTATGTACGAGTACTATCGCCAGTTTGGTTCCGTAGTATAAGTTGTTCGTATGTACGAGTACTATCGCCAGTTTTGGTTCCGTAGTATAAGTTGTTCGTATGTACGAGTACTATCGCCAGTTTTGGTTCCGTAGTATAAGTTGTTCGTATGTACGAGTACTATCGCCAGTTTGGTTCCGTAGTATAAGTTGTTCGTATGTACGAGTACTATCGCCAGTTTGGTTCCGTAGTATAAGTTGTTCGTATGTACGAGTACTATCGCCAGTTTTGGTTCCGTAGTATAAGTTGTTCGTATGTACGAGTACTATCGCCAGTTTTGGTTCCGTAGTATAAGTTGTTCGTATGTACGAGTACTATCGCCAGTTTGGTTCCGTAGTATAAGTTGTTCGTATGTACGAGTACTATCGCCAGTTTGGTTCCGTAGTATAAGTTGTTCGTATGTACGAGTACTATCGCCAGTTTGGTTCCGTAGTATAAGTTGTTCGTATGTACGAGTACTATCGCCAGTTTGGTTCCGTAGTATAAGTTGTTCGTATGTACGAGTACTATCGCCAGTTTGGTTCCGTAGTATAAGTTGTTCGTATGTACGAGTACTATCGCCAGTTTGGTTCCGTAGTATAAGTTGTTAGTATGTACGAGTACAGTGGAGACCACATCAAGCTATACACTTGCAGTACGACATTAGCCCCTACAGAGAAGAATATAAGATAGGTGCAAAGTCCAATGTGTCTTACTTGATGCGGTCTCCACTGTACTATCGCCAGTTTGGTTCCGTAGTATAAGTTGTTAGTATGTACGAGTACTATCGCCAGTTTGGTTCCGTAGTATAAGTTGTTCGTATGTACGAGTACTATCGCCAGTTTGGTTCCGTAGTATAAGTTGTTCGTATGTACGAGTACTATCGCCAGTTTGGTTCCGTAGTATAAGTTGTTCGTATGTACGAGTACTATCGCCAGTTTGGTTCCGTAGTATAAGTTGTTCGTATGTACGGGTACTATCGCCAGTTTGGTTCCGTAGTATAAGTTGTTCGTATGTACGAGTACTATCGCCAGTTTGGTTCCGTAGTATAAGTTGTTCGTATGTACGGGTACTATCGCCAGTTTGGTTCCGTAGTATAAGTTGTTCGTATGTACGAGTACTATCGCCAGTTTGGTTCCGTAGTATAAGTTGTTCGTATGTACGGGTACTATCGCCAGTTTGGTTCCGTAGTATAAGTTGTTCGTATGTACGAGTACTATCGCCAGTTTGGTTCCGTAGTATAAGTTGTTCGTATGTACGGGTACTATCGCCAGTTTGGTTCCGTAGTATAAGTTGTTCGTATGTACGGGTACTATCGCCAGTTTGGTTCCGTAGTATAAGTTGTTCGTATGTACGAGTACTATCGCCAGTTTGGTTCCGTAGTATAAGTTGTTCGTATGTACGAGTACTATCGCCAGTTTGGTTCCGTAGTATAAGTTGTTCGTATGTACGAGTACTATCGCCAGTTTGGTTCCGTAGTATAAGTTGTTCGTATGTACGAGTACTATCGCCAGTTTGGTTCCGTAGTATAAGTTGTTCGTATGTACGAGTACTATCGCCAGTTTTGGTTCCGTAGTATAAGTTGTTCGTATGTACGGGTACTATCGCCAGTTTGGTTCCGTAGTATAAGTTGTTCGTATGTACGGGTACTATCGCCAGTTTGGTTCCGTAGTATAAGTTGTTCGTATGTACGAGTACTATCGCCAGTTTGGTTCCGTAGTATAAGTTGTTCGTATGTACGGGTACTATCGCCAGTTTGGTTCCGTAGTATAAGTTGTTCGTATGTACGAGTACTATCGCCAGTTTGGTTCCGTAGTATAAGTTGTTCGTATGTACGGGTACTATCGCCAGTTTGGTTCCGTAGTATAAGTTGTTCGTATGTACGAGTACTATCGCCAGTTTGGTTCCGTAGTATAAGTTGTTCGTATGTACGAGTACTATCGCCAGTTTGGTTCCGTAGTATAAGTTGTTCGTATGTACGAGTACTATCGCCAGTTTGGTTCCGTAGTATAAGTTGTTCGTATGTACGAGTACTATCGCCAGTTTGGTTCCGTAGTATAAGTTGTTCGTATGTACGGGTACTATCGCCAGTTTGGTTCCGTAGTATAAGTTGTTCGTATGTACGAGTACTATCGCCAGTTTCCGGCTTCCGCAACATGATATTAACCACCTGTATACAATTCTGACTGTAAAGATTGATAGGCGAGAGAGAAGAGAGGAGGAGATAAAATTAATAAAAAAATGAATTTTAGTTCATTTTATTAATTTTGTTTATTTCATTAAAATTTTAGTCTAATTGTCCCAATTCGTCTTGTCGTGTACCTACTTTATATATTTTTACTAAAACTCTGTAGTTATCATGTTAATGGACGAAAAAAAATACAAGCAAGACTAATCGAATGGGCGGAGTTAGGCATGTATTTTAGGTATATATGTAACCTATTAATATGTAGTATATAATTATAGACGTTACATATAATTTTATCGTATATACATTACTGTATACATTTAATATATCGTCAATTTAGTTCACGTAAGTTTATTATTTTATTAAATATATAATTGTGTTGTTAAATATTACATTTAATTAGATCAATTATTTGATTTGCGATAAGTGTATATCTGATGTACCTACCACTGTACCTACCTACTACTGATGTACCACTGCAAAATAAATTATCTATTTGAAGTCATGGTAATGAGCAGGCAGTGCTGATAGAAACAGAAACACTTTAATATGTTGCTGACGCATAACATGTCCCTCTCCTCTCGATGAGCTGTGCTCGCACGCTTGCAGTTGCTGCTAACCACCATAATGTACACACACACACACACTAACGGTCTGATGCTCCTGCAGTAGTAGTGGGTAATTAAATCTGTGACCCTGACTGAGTGGAGCTTGTTGCGTTCCAGGGCATGCAGCAGCAGGGCACGGCGGCGCCGGAGGGCATGTGGCGGCAGGCGGTGTGGCGGTGGGCGTGGCCGCCACGCGGGGACCGGAGCGGGCAGCGTCGCAGCGCACGGCGTGAGCTGGCGCTGATGGCGCACAGTCCGCAGAACATCAACCTGCTGCGGGAGATTCTCCGGTCGGTTCTCGCTCTAATGTCTTCTACCACTAGATTATAGTCTGGGAAGCCAAGGAATGGGTCATTTTGATCTCTGGGCCCACTGCAATCACTCGTCTTTCTAAGAAAATTTAAGACTTGTACAGCTTGGCAAAAAAAAAGTTTTACGCGGTGACAGGTTGAAATAAATATTTTGGTCGAAGTATAGTTTTGGTCGTTGTTTATAGTGTGACCACATTTATAACGTGGTAAAGCGCAGTGGCGTGCACAGAACTTATTTCCGGAAAAGCAATCAGAAGGTCAAGTACGACAATAAAAAAAATATGAAAACATTTAAATAACACTTTGAAAAAAAAAGTTTGTATGAAAATGTTCACTCTAGGAAAGGCAGTGCCTACCCTGGCGTCATACAAACTTTTTTTTTCAAAGTGTTATTAAAAAAATTTCATATTTTTTTATTGTCGTACTTGACCTTCTGATTGCTTTTCCGGAAAAAAATTCTGTGCACGCCACTGGTAAAGCGCCCTTACTTTTTCCAAACTCTTTTTTGCCAAGCTGTAAGTAATAACGATGCTAACTTCGTCATGATTTGAGTACCAGATCCAAAGTTGAAAAAAGAGTTTCAAGTTAGAAACGACATAAAACTACGTCAACAGTGGGCCTATTCTTTAAACCACTTGAATTAAAATCGCTCGATTTACCAAATAACATAATCCATAATGAATGGTAGGCTCGACAATCTGCAGCGACGGCTACGTCCGAACTCGATGCCGATGACGCCCCCTCCGCAGCTCGGCTGGCACGACCAGTTCCTGCCGGGGTACGAGCAGCACTGGAGACTGCCCGACATGCAGGTTCGTCACTGTATACATGACCAGTTCCTGCCGGGGTACGAGCAGCACTGGAGACTGCCCGACATGCAGGTTCGTCACTGTATACATGACCAGTTCCTGCCGGGGTACGAGCAGCACTGGAGACTGCCCGACATGCAGGTTCGTCACTGTATACATGACCAGTTCCTGCCGGGGTACGAGCAGCACTGGAGACTGCCCGACATGCAGGTTCGTCACTGTATACATGACCAGTTCCTGCCGGGGTACGAGCAGCACTGGAGACTGCCCGACATGCAGGTTCGTCACTGTATACATGACCAGTTCCTGCCGGGGTACGAGCAGCACTGGAGACTGCCCGACATGCAGGTTCGTCACTGTATACATGACCAGTTCCTGCCGGGGTACGAGCAGCACTGGAGACTGCCCGACATGCAGGTTCGTCACTGTATACATGACCAGTTCCTGCCGGGGTACGAGCAGCACTGGAGACTGCCCGACATGCAGGTTCGTCACTGTATACATGACCAGTTCCTGCCGGGGTACGAGCAGCACTGGAGACTGCCCGACATGCAGGTTCGTCACTGTATACATGACCAGTTCCTGCCGGGGTACGAGCAGCACTGGAGACTGCCCGACATGCAGGTTCGTCACTGTATACATGACCAGTTCCTGCCGGGGTACGAGCAGCACTGGAGACTGCCCGACATGCAGGTTCGTCACTGTATACATGACCAGTTCCTGCCGGGGTACGAGCAGCACTGGAGACTGCCCGACATGCAGGTTCGTCACTGTATACATGACCAGTTCCTGCCGGGGTACGAGCAGCACTGGAGACTGCCCGACATGCAGGTTCGTCACTGTATACATGACCAGTTCCTGCCGGGGTACGAGCAGCACTGGAGACTGCCCGACATGCAGGTTCGTCACTGTATACATGACCAGTTCCTGCCGGGGTACGAGCAGCACTGGAGACTGCCCGACATGCAGGTTCGTCACTGTATACATGACCAGTTCCTGCCGGGGTACGAGCAGCACTGGAGACTGCCCGACATGCAGGTTCGTCACTGTATACATCCTCTCCCATCCAGTGTCATGATAACGGCACCACCCTTGTACATAACGCCTACAGAACTCCCCTTGGTGCTGTGATATCTTACGAGAGTTCTATGACTATTACCCACCAACCTTCCCATGACCATACCAACTCTATGGTTATAATGCCCACCAGCAGCGGGTTGCTATATAGTAGGCTACCTTCAAAGAAATGTACCGAGCGCGGCTAATATGTGTGCGTGCCTGGTGCGTGCCAGTAAGTCCTCGTATGCACAAACCATAGCACGCACACAACGACACTTGCTAAGTCGGAGAGATCGGGACGAGTCGGGGACGACGCCCGCCGCGGCGACGCTGCGCTTTGCAGTCGCACTTGTTTGATTTTGAGTTTTAAACATTAAATCTGAGTAGACGCCATATGCTCAGTGTTCATTTACTCGTATTTTAGTTATTTGGAGTTTGTTGTAATGTAAAGCTGCGATTTTTTTCGAGAATTATACTGTCACCGGGTCGTGAATAGGTAGGAATGGGCAGCGAACGTTGATTCTTTGAGAGGAAACTAAAGAAACGTTTAACAAATATGACGCATAGGTACGTAACCGTATGTAGGGGAAGGTTGCCCAAATTGTACCGTTTCTAAATCGTACCCCTCGCAATATATACTAAACTAAGAAGTATAATCTTATAAAGGCAACATTTTTTTATGAGCTACCAACATCACAACCAAGGCACCATATTGCTTTCTGGCAAAGAGACCAGAGTAGAATTTTATTCAATAAACATTGTTTTTGTCAGTTTGTATAAAGAATTATAGAAAAAGGCGGGTTTGTCACAATCCGGCTGCGAAACATGCTTTTAAGGGCCCGTTATCCTTGACATTAAGCACCTCATTTTGCATCAAAAAGAACTGAACTCTATTTATTTATTTATCAAAAATATTGCACAGCATTACACACTAATCCAATTCAATTCACTTCCATCACTTAATCCATTCTATGATCTTTGATTTATGGTTTAAAATAGCGCGCTCTGAGTCGTGGCTGTTACGACAACAGAAACATCGCGCGCTCTTAAAACACACGTTTTTCGCTCGAAAAACGTTTTTACGGTGAAATTTTCAGAAAACTATCCGCAAAAGTACCAACTTAATTACATTTTTCTCAATTTCCTGTAGTTTTTCTACGATTTGGTAATAGAAATTTTATATAAAAACAAAAAAACATGAAAAATCGATCAAATTTCGGATTTTTTTCAATCGAGCAAAGTATAACGTATCACGTTTTGAACCGCAAAAAAATCTGCAGAAAGAATATATCTAAGTTATATATTTTTTTCAGACACAAAATATCACAATTTCATGGTTTAAAATGAATCAGAAAAGAGACAAAATTGGGATAAGCCCCGTATAGTATATATGTATTTTAGTATATATATATACATTAGGCATGACGTGTGTATGTACAGCATATGGCGTATCCTTGAAGTGGCTGACGCCGCGGCCGTTTTCTACGAGTCAGCGGCCCCTTTGTGTTGCCGCATCAAAACGTGCCAACTATTTGGACAACCGTACAGTGCTGGTGGTGACTGGTGAACTGGTGATTGCAGATCCCGCTGGACCGTCTGCCAGCGCTTCTCCCCGCGCCCCCTGCGCCCCCGCCGGCGCCCCCGCACTACCGCGCGTGGGAGACGGCGGCGCGGGGCTGGGGCGTGGCGGCGCTGCTGCTCGCCATCATCCTGCTGCTGGTGCGCCTTTCAGAGAAATGCCTCGATACCAGACTGTTCAAGGGTCAGTATCTCTACACCACACAGTGGTCTGTGCTCTGAACAGACACTTTCTTCATTTACTGTACAACTGTTTGTAAGGGGTCGGTCACATATTACGTAATGCATAATTCTCAAATTTTGACCCCCCCCCCTTCTCCACACGTTACAGGACCTTAACGCTAAGCCGGGATCTCCCCCCCTCCTTTCCGAATGCTTTGTAAAATGCTTTCAGCATATTCAGGAATTAAAGATTTTTAGTGCCCATTAATGAGCGTTTTTCCTTGTGTCAAATTTAGTGGTCGATAAGATTCCTAGATGGCACTGTCATATTCAATTCAAATTCAAATTCAAATAGTTTATTTTGCAAAGCAGGTATAGATATATACACTTTTTACACGTCAAATTTAATCTAATAAAGAAAATATATGTAATAGAATAATAAATGTACATGAACTAAATTAAAGGTTTATTTAATTTATGTAGCAATATATTTACGATTAAAATGATAGGTAAAATATATATTATACAAGGTAAAATCCAATCAGCCGCCCGAACCCATACCGGAGACCCGGCCAGGGACCAGGAACAAGGTTCAATGATCACCAACCGAGCCCCCAGCACGAATCCAGGCGGCCGACCAAATCCCATCCTATATACTACATACTAATAGGTTACATATATAAATACATGCCTACCTCCGCCCATTCGATTAGTCTTGCTAAGAAGAAGGGCAAGAAACTTAGCAAGATCATGTCTTTTTTTTTCAACATAAAACTTATACTATACAATATATGACTTATATCTACTTTAACCAAGGGATAAGAAAATACAAGACAGTAGGAATTCAGGTTAATGAAAAAAAGAAAAACATATATATCTTTGTCTACCTGTCTCATATAGTCCTTTTCCTTTTACAGTCTGTAATCAATTAATGTTTACACCTTAGAGGAATCATACGTTAAGAAATTATACTATTTAATTAAATTATAACTTACTACGAGTATCATTATCACTGTAACACCATGCTTCACCATCATCCAAATATTCATTTATTTTATAATATGCCTTTTTCAATAGGCCCTGCTTAATATACAGTTTAAACTTATTCTCTGACAAAGTAAGGACCTCCTTTGGAAGTTTATTGTAAAATCTTATACCATGTCCTACAAAAGAGGTACTCACCTTAGCGAGTCTGATTTTTGGAAAAGCCAGTTTATGCTTATTTCTGGTCTCCTTACAATGTTGCTTACCAAGCCTTGGGAAAGACTCAACATTTTTTCTGACATATCTAAGGACTTGGTAAATATATTCACAAGGAACCGTTAATATATTAATTTCTTTGAACTTTTGTCTTAATGAATCCCGGTGTTTCATATTATAAATAGCCCGAATTGCTCTCTTCTGCAAAACAAAGACTGCGTCTGTATCCGCGGCTCTACCCCATAACAGCATGCCGTATGACATAATGCTGTGAAAGTAACTAAAATAGACTAGTCTAGCAGTATCTACATCAGTAATTTGTCTTATGCGTCTAACAGCGTATGCGGCCGAACTAAGTCTACCACATAGGGCTTCTATGTGGGGACCCCACTGAAGACGAGAGTCTACCGTAATGCCTAAAAACTTTGTTTCGTTAACTAACTCCAGCTTGGACCCCTGCAAAAGCAAATTACCATCCACTTGAATTACATTTGGTAACGTAAATTTTATACACTTTGTCTTTTTTGCGTTTAAAACTAAATTATTTACAGTAAACCAATCAAGCACCAGTGATAAAGTTGTATTCGCGCCGTCAAGGATATCTTTACGTCTATTAACTTTAAAAATAAGTGACGTGTCGTCTGCGAATAATACTATCTTCGTTAAGTCTTTAACTAAATATGGAAGGTCATTTATGTAAATTAAAAACAGCAAGGGCCCTAATATGGAACCCTGCGGGACACCCATTTTAACTAATGCTCCACTTGATTTTACCCCGTTAATGTCTACCTTTTGAATACGATCACTAAGATATGACTTCAATAACGCCAAAGATTTGCCCCTCACTCCGTAGTGATCCAATTTACATAAGAGTGTTTCATGATTAACGCAATCAAAGGCTTTCGAGAGGTCACAAAATACACCAAATGCATCTTGCTTTTCTTCCCAAGCATCAAAAATGTGCTTAACTAAAGCAACACCTGCATCTGTGGTTGACATCCCTCTAGTGAATCCATATTGTTCACAGTGAAGTAACTTATTTAAATTAAAATGAAATAACAATTGATTAAAAACTATTTTTTCAAAAACCTTACTCAATACCGGTAAAACTGACACAGGTCTATAGTTTGAAGGGTCCCCGTTGTCGCCTGATTTAAAAAGGGGGATCAATTTACTAAACTTCATTAAGTCAGGAAAGATACCATCATCTACACATTTATTAAAAATTAATGCCAAATAAGGAGCTATTAAATCAATAACAGAACTTATAACTTTCACAGATAGGCCCCATAAGTCCTCGGTTTTTTTCAAGTTAAGCGATTTAAATGCTTTAATTACAGTTAATGAATTAATATGTTTAAAAGCAAATACAGAAAGACACTGAGGTACGTGATCTATTAAAAGATCCTGCGCAAGCCCAGGGCTTGAATTTAAATCTTTAGTTGTTAAGGAAGGAATTTCAGTACAGAATTGTTCAAAGGCATTCGCAACTTCTTTATCTCCTGTAACGACTTCATTGTTAATACTTAACTTAAGTTCGTTATCTCGTTTCTTACTTTTCCCAGTTTCAGTATTTATGATGTTCCATACTGTTTTTACTTTGTTATCGGACCTTTTAAGTTTTTTATTCAAGTAGATACTTTTTGCTTTTAAACACACCAATTTAAAGATGCGTGAGTAATTTTTCACGAATTCAGTAAATTTAACATTATTATTGTAGGACTTTATGTCGTATAATTCGTATAAATGATTTCTGCTTTTATAAATACCTGGTGTCGCCCAGTCACTGAAGGTGATTTTACTTTTGTTAGAAAGTTTTTGCATCTTAAACGTATTTTCGAACTCTTTAGAGACTATGTTGAAAAGGTCTGTAAAGAGAGCGTTTGGATCGTCTTGGAGAAGATTAAAATGTGCTAATTTAACTTCTAGATTTGCTTTGAAACAATCTACTTTGAGAGTTGTAATAGGTCTGCAAAAGACTTCTTTGGGCAGTTGTTTTACGCTTTGTTTAATGGTTATAGTTTGGCCACTGTGATCGGACTGCAAGCGGTTGATTACTTTATTGTCTGAATACTCACAATCACAGAATATATTGTCGAGGCATGACGCAGTATCCCGAGTAATTCGAGTAGGTTCTAAGAACACATTAGACAAATTAAATGATTTGAATAAATGTAATAATTTTGAGCGCATAATCGATTTTTCTAGTAAATCTACGTTAAAATCTCCACATATAATAACTTTTTTCTTTGTATCAAATAATAATTTTAAAACCTCTTCCATTGCTTTTTCAAAAATGTTGTAATCTTGTCCTGAGGGTCGGTAAACACAGAGAATAATATATGTACTCATTTCTATGCAAGCTAATTCTAGTTGATGTTCTACAGAAAGTTTTACAATGTCTTTTCTTTCCTTTGCTTTTATACTATTTTTTACAAGAATCATGGAGCCACCTTTTTGTATTTTTAATCTATTGTAGCAACTAAGAACACTAAAATTATTAACATTAAACTGCATATTATGTTCATGATTAAACTGCATATTATGTTCATATATACTGAACATAATCAAAAACAAAATTTGCACAAAACATATTTTATCTATGGTGACATGGACAGTGACATCTGGAGATATACTAAGAACTAACAAAAAAATCAACGAGAAAAACGCTCATTATTCAGTTTTTAATGAACAATTTCATTTTTAATGGGCAATTCTTCCAGGATGACCGCCGGGAGTGGCAAAGTTCTGGAAAGGCTTATGTCCAGCAGTAGACGAACTAGGCTGATGGATGGATGGAATGAACAATTTTTATTTTAAAATCGTGACGTACAGCAAAACTTGCCCCCACTTCCCCCCAAGAACCAGGACCGTTACACTTGCATTGACCCCCCCCCTCCCGCAAATTTCGTTACGTAATTTACGAATGGACGACTGACGCGGTCTGCGTTCCTTGAAATCGTAAAAAGGGCTATTTACACCTGCACGAGGGTGAATGAGTCTTGACTTGAGTCCCTCCCTGTTCTCCTTTAGGTAACAAAAACCGTCGAGTCCAGCTTGCTGTGCCTATAATTTAGAGTAAATAAATATAATCTTTCGTTCCAGCTCGAAGAAGACGCTCCTTGGAGTGGCCGACACCGAACGTTCTCGCTACGAGCCGTAAGTAAAGTGTGAAGTTACTTGCGGATAATGGTCCTTGTTGCACTACTTAGTATAATATTTGTTGTCCACAAGCGATCTAACGATAAAAGTTATTTGTGTTCGTGGCTCATAAAAAGTTGTAAAATCATAACAAGCAGCCAGTTATTCAAAAGCTAAGTGTTTTTTTTTATATATTTTAACTTTATGTAGAAAACTGATTGCATCACAAGTATTGTCGATTCAATGATCGCGTCGTCGTCGCTCACCCCACACTATGAAACGCGGTAAGAAGCGTTAGCGATAAAGAAGTGTACGAAAGCGATACGATGAAAACGTAACAGTCGAAATGTTACACTTTTTTCGGCCTAGCCCTCATCCGCAAAGCGTCTGGAGTATGACGTGCGATAAGAAACGTCGTTCCAAAATACATTCCTCTTGTTACACACTAAACTGCTATTTGTAATTAACTTGTAACACACTAAACTGCTATTTGTAATTAACTTGCAGACGTACACATTAATGAGAACATCGACGACATGGAAGGCATCGACCCGTACTGCACGGAGCACATCTCTACAGACGGTACCAGCTGCGACCTCCCTCCCCCATACTCGGAATGCTCCAACGTCGATGGCGGCTCCGGGTCTCACAAGCCCTTGTTCGACGAGCCGCCCCCTCCCTACTCCGCCTGTTACGTCGCCTTCGCCAATCCGAAAGACGGACCCCCCTCTATACGGTTCTTTGGAACCGGCTTTGAAAATCCCGGGCAAGATAACTCTGAACAGTTCGTGGACACAGGGCAGAGTAGTGGCAGTATCACTTTGGACGTAGGAGATAATGGCCAAAGATGTAAACTTCAAAATGATGAAACGAATGCAGTGCTTGGTGATGGCAGTGATGCAGTTATAACTGTTGGTGATAATAACGAAGAAGCTATCTCTACAGTTGGAGTACGGAGGGACGAACATGAAGTTGATGTAGTAACAGTACGTGTATGTAACAGATATTGTGTGTTCAGGGATCAGGGAGAGGAATCTCAGTCAGTGTCAGAAGTAAACGATGCGCATTCCAATAGAAGTGTAGTGTTATAAAATAGTTTTACCTTCTACCTGTAGTCTTTCTTAAAAAAAATATTTATAGAAGTACTTACCTACCTAAATATTGTGGTAACTGATAGGCAGTAAACATTTTTTATATTTGTAATATTTTTCGTAGAGTTTTCGATGATGCTTGATTTTTCGATTTGAATTTATCATAGTTTAACATTTGATAACAATTTGTAGTTACACAATATATTCAGTAGATCTCACATAGTTATGCCACCATAGACTCCGTAATATCGATATCGACAACATAATGTTTCACAACTCTACCTAGCCGTAGTATCGCTTTAATGATACGCTCCAAAATATGTACGATTTTAAATAAAATTAATACAATTTTGATTATCCTACTCCTTTGTTTGCTTGTCCAATACTACAAATAAATACTTGGTATATTTCGAGTGCTTTATTGACAGTCTTACATATGTTTTACAATTGCGGGTCCTTATCGCTAATAATAATTTAAATACTTAATTATTTATAATAAATGCACTTTTGAGCCGAATAAAGCTACTTAATTATTTTTAAAACTAAATAGATTGTAACACTCTTTCACAGTTTTAAATAAAAAAGCGAAAATAATACAACTCAGTATTATCATGGTTGTTCGTCCATGGTATTATACAATCAAAGTTAAGAAGAGATCCTATATAATAGCAATGTATTTTGGTCCATAGTCTAAATAAATAATAAAATAGATGCGATATACATACGAGTATAACCATTACAGTCTTGGTCACGATTAATACGTTTTAGCACCTTCCTTAGATTAAGTTACCGTCCATGAAATTCTGTATTTTTATTTCGAAGTACATACATTTCTAAATTTAAATTTCTGGCTGGTTTTTAACTACAGTCAGATCTATACAACGTGTAACAGAAAGTTGTAACCATATTTGAAGAGTTTATTCAGTCAATGGTATAGAACAACTTTTACTATGGAACAAACCCTGTATCTCGAAAAAAAAATATCAACTGCTTCATAGATAAATGCAATGCCGCTCGGCCAAAATGAAATGAATGAATGAAATTGAAAAATTAAATTAATGAAAGGGCAGATTTTTTTTTTAGATTTCAGGGTTGGCTCCATAGTAAAAGTTGTTCTATACCATTGACTGAATAAGCTCTTCAAATATGGTTACACGTTGTAACGTTATAAAAGTATTTTGTCTCATTTTGATTGATTCGTTGCGTTAATAATAACGTTATACCTAAAATAATTAAAACGCGACACTACCGACGTGAATAGCGACATAAAACGTTATTTTCAGGGATATAAGTACAAAAATAACTTTATTTGTAACGCTTTATCAGGTTCTGATTACGATTCCCCTAGATAGTGCAACTAGTGTAATAACGCGCACCTGTGACCCGTGGTCACTCAGAGCTCGGTGCCGCCGTGACGACGCCTCACGTACCGTGCGAAGTAGTCCGGTCGCCAGCACTTGCAGGACCCGGGCACCAGGAACCAGTCGTAGTAGAGACGCACCTGCAGACGAATATCTCCTTATTGCATCTATTTACCTTTGACCTTAGCACAGTATGTTTAGGATCATGCGCGGAATTATGTGAGAGAGGTGTTTTCACACACCTTCTTTTTATCAACGACATCTACGTCCCCACGTGTCGGGGGTGAACCTTATCGCCGTACCTCCGACACAAATACCTCACAGTGTTTTCCTTCACCATCAGTAAGTATACAAATACTTAAGTACTATCAAAAATTCCGAAAACTCACTGCTCAAACGACAGGGTTTGAACTTGTGTCTCAGACTGAGAGTACGATGTCCAACCAACTGAGCTACCGCTGTTTATTAGTAAAATATAATAAAATAAAACTAGGACATAAAATACAAAGAGCAGACAGGATAATAATAAATTAATAAAAAATATATATTCTCCTTTTTGTCGTTTTTTTTTTGTTTTCAACAGAGACAAATACAACGGTTGCTCTAAGGGCGGCAAAAAGCTGATAGATCCTTGGCGGAAAATTTGAAAATCGCATTCATGGAAGCCATCAAATACAACTTCTCTAAGCTCACATGGCAGACGCATGTTCATATTGTTCATGGCTCACAAGAACTCACAGAAGATTAGAAGCCACGATTTTCAGCATTCTAAAATACCTGGATGAATAGATGGAAGTATATGACGATTTCCTTTTCACAAGTATCTCACTGAGGAGCCCAGTGTGTAGGTACTCACCTGGAAACAGCCCAGCTCGTCGTGTCCATCACAGTGCGGCGGCTTGTCGGTCCCGGGCTCCCCGCCCACTGTACCCGCCCCGGGTACGCCGGCGCGCTTCTGTAGGTACTGCTGGTATTCCTGAATTAATACATTGTTTATATTTACCGGTCACTTTATTTATGTTATAAATTTCATTTACTTACAACAAAACATACATTTACGAATAAGAACGCTTGATCGGATGTGCCATGAGATCGGGCCATGGCCGGCGCGTCATTTACAGACTCCGGTATGTTCGTGGAGAGGCAATGCTATCTCTGATGGATAAATCCAAAACGAGGAGATCTGTCGGAAATCAAAAGTGGGCGAAATAGCCTGCCAAATCAGTCAGTTGAAGTGGCAGTGTGCTGTGCAAGCCATATGAAAGGTAGGGACTGAAGACCACGTCCAGCAAAGCGTAGCGTAGGCCGACGTCGTCGTGCCCGCTGGACTGACGAACTGAAGGACGTTGCGGGTAGCGGCTGGATGAGGATGACTGAGAACCACTATGAGTGGCCTATGTCCAGCAGCGGAAGACTACAAGCTGATGGATAGACGCGCATCGTACTACTTTGTCTGACCTCGATTATATCCGTCATTTCACCGGCACATTGAGCTTTTTTTGACCTGATACCGGAACCGAAATCGGATTTATTTGTGAACAGAAAGTTCTCGGAGTTGCTTCCATTGTCCGGCTCCGGCGTCCGACATCGGACCCGGACCGGACCGTGGACGAACGCTGTTAGTGAGATGTATGTAGGCAGACCATTATAACGTTTAAAATAATTGCTGTATGAAGCGTATTATTGATTTGTTGCATTGATAAATGATGTATCAAAACGAGATACGACCCACATTATTTCAGCGTATGTATCCAAAGATAACGTTATCCATAACGCTATTTTGAGGTGAGCGATTTACCTGAAAGTCGTTGAGGTGCGGTGGCTGCGTGGTGACGCTGTGCGCGGGTGTGGCCGCGGAGGACGCGGCGGAGGGATAGTGCAGCTCTGCCACCAGCAGCGACACCCACCGGGGTGACGACAGACATCCGCCATCCAGGTAGTGGCAACGGGACTGCATGCATCTGTAGGGAGAACCACTTATATTTAATACTAGCTTTTGCCCGCGGCTCCACCCGCGTTGTTGAGATTTTCGTGGAAATAAGATAAACAAAGGATCATGCTTTTTCGAGCCTTACAGCTATATTGTCCACCCAATCTTAAGGGAGTTGCTGTTATCCATTAAGTGCGCTATTGGTGAAAAACGCGCTCTCACTCTCGCATGTATGGCGTAGATAAAGACACGACGACTTCGGCTCGGGCACTCGTTGATAGAGCGGTTTTAAAATATTTATTACAAATTAATGACAATATGACAAATGACAACATGTCAGAGTAACTCTTTTTGCACTTTTAATCGACAATAAATTCATTATTACATCGTCAATGTGGCATGAAAGCCGCTCACAGAACCAATTAGCATCTCTGTTGCTGTTACACCACTCAATGTTGTATGAGAGCCCTTTGAATGCCTTATTCAAATAGTTACCAACATATTTTGTTCTTGATAACGATGATTTATCATTTGCGCTGGAACCCTAAGCATATTTCAATGTCACCCGTAGAACTCCTAAAAAGATCTGATTTCTATATCTCGATTATAAGTCAAGTGAATGCTGTATGATGATTGATGACATTGAATTGTATGGATACATACTTTTATTTCATCTTAGTTGACTCACTGTCGCCTCTGACGACATCACACGATCAAAAAGCCGAGTCATTGCAACCGAAAGAGATTGCTATCATAGCACCAAACGGCGAAAAAATTACCTTTACTTCACGTTTTTTTGACAAATTGACTTTGCGTACGATAATCTTACGAGAGAACGTTTTTAAAGCATTCACTCGACTGTTTAGAAAACTTCTTTTGAACTATATAGCTGAAGTAGGAACGGGTTCCTTACTTTCATACGACTTAGTTTTACTATTACACGTATTATTTATTTAGTTTTACTATGTATTCGATTATATATAACATTTAAATTAAAACAAAAAATAAAATATAGCGTCTTTGATTTGAACCCGCAACACTCGGATTACTACGCTATACACTAAAGTGAACCTACCATGTGGTTCACAAAAGTTTGCACTGCGCTGCTTCCTTTGGTCATAGCGTGATGATACATAGCCTTGAACCTTTCCCGAAAAATGTTCTCCCTTACAATGAAAACTGCATCAAAACTTAAGTTATAAGTAAGCGTACAGACAGACATACTAACAGACAGACAGATGTTGCATTTTATATGTATGGAAATAGAGAAGAGAAGATTTCACAAGCTCGTGGACCTTACGACCTAAACCTGCAAACGATGAAGGATCAAAGTGGCGCGATCTTATTACCCCCCTTTCGTGACCCACAGACCCTCGGCACTCAATAGTTACAAGCGAATCGATCCTAAATAACTTATACCTACTACTAAACGAGAATCAGCCTGTCCGCAGACGTTCATGTGTGCGCAGCTAGTGCCTGCCGGCCAAGTAGTGTAAATTCCCAGCCAAATAAATTTCACATTAGCAAATTCGCGGCTTGTGTTGAGACTTGCATAGCTCAGTTGATGCCCTGATTGGAATACCGGTTCAGAGCTCCTCACATCCAGTGGTCTTACTATTTTTAACCGACTTCAAAAAGGAGGCGGTTCTCAATTCGACTGTATGTTTTTTTTTTTTTTTTTTTTATTTTTTTTTTTTGGCGTTGTTACTCCATAACTCCGTCATTTCTGAACCGATTTGAACAATTCTTTTTTTGTTTGAAAAAGTGTACTTCCAGGTAGGTCCCATTTTAGGTTTGGTCATGATCTGATGAAGGTCTTCAGAGATAGGCAGTGGAACTCCTCAGAAAATGACAGCATACCTCTCGAAATTGAAGTAATCGCTTTGTACCTGGGTGCTGATTACAAGGTATTACTTGAAAATCATCATTCTTTCACCTGGCCTTCGATCCTGGCTTCATCACCATATTCACCATAGAACTCCTCAACGGATCAGAGCACATAACTCGAGATTGCGGCAATCACTGCGTTAGGGTGCTAATTCAAGGGTATTACTTGGAGATTACCAGAATACCCACCTGACCTTCGATCCTGGCTTCATCACCATAGAACTCCTCAACGGATGACAGCACATAACTTTGGATTGCGGCAATCAGTTTGTGTTATGGTGCTCATTGCAGGGCATTGCTTGAAAATTGCCAGTGTACCCACCTGACCTTCGATCTTGGCTTCATCGCCGTAGAACTCTTTAACGAATGACAGCACATAACTCGAGATTGATAGCAGGAAGCTACTCAAACATAGCTACTTATACTCACTTGAACTTCGTTTCATATTAAAACCACGTTTGCAAGAACTACCCATATTTCACAATTTAACCCAGCAACACTAAAAAATGTGAAATAAAATAAACTTTTAACAAAAAAATAGCAACCGACTTCAATAGTAACAGCAGTCATTCACTAAAAAGTTAATAATAATTCTATAAAGACCGATGGTACCGAAGCAACACTTTTGCCGACTTCTTTCTTCCTGAAACATTATGTTATCTAGAAGTCGGCGTATGTCCTACGATATAGCAACATAAAAACCAATATAAGAACGCCGACTTCTAGATAACATAACGTTTCAGGAAGAAAGAAGTCGGCAAAAGTGTTGCTTCGGTACCATCGGTCTTTATAGAATTATTATTAACTTTTTAGTGAATGACTGCTGTTACTATTGAAGTCGGTTGCTATTTTTTTGTTAAAAGTTTATTTTATTACTGCGTTTCTACACCGCAATGATCGATAATGAATGTCTGAGTTACCTGGTGACCTCGACGGTCTGCGTGAAGTAGCCCTCGTAGGGGATCTGTACCACGTAGCGCCACACGCCCTGGTAGTTGCGTGCGAACACCGGCGTCGCGTACTCCACGCGTGCAGGGCACGGGGTGGGGGGACCCTGGCAACGATACACCATCGAATATATTACACGGTTTTTAGGAATTATAATTAGAATAAAGAGTGGAGGCAATGTGCAACGTAGGAAGCATTTAATTTACACTACACCAGTAGGAAAGTGACGTCGGATCTAACGTGGCATAGCATTATTATATTAAGACTGTACCTGAGCCTAGAGCATGACCAACTCCAGGCTATCTAGGATTCGTTTGAAGAAATTCGGACTCTCCTTGTATTGAAAAAAATATATTTGGTTTATTAATCTTTTCTCTAGGGATCTTACGTATAAACAATGTACTAAGATTTATACTTTAGTCAGAAAAAAAATGTTTTGCAACCTCTTTTTTTTTTGGTTTTCAAACGTTCGCTTCAAGAAAGCGGTTAAGACATCAACTTGATTTTTTTTTCATAAAATAGGTAATAGAAATCACCTAAATTCAATATTTTTTCCCTACAAAATATTTCAGTTTCAGCTAAAAACACACCAATTTGTTGTTTCGCTGCGTGATCAGTATTACGCGTCCAAGGAAAAGAGGCCAAAGAGCCAACATATAATCGCCTCTATGAAAAGCAAATAAAGTCTTTGCCATTAGACTTATTGTACTGGACGGATAATAAAAAAAGTTGCTAGGGTATGCCATCCTCTTAAGTGCATAACATTTGCAACGGCTGCATCTGCTCTTCGAAGGAGCAAAAAATAGGGCACTTTATATTATTGCTTAGTTAAAATAATAATAACTATTTATTATTCAGTTATGCTATGACAACGTTAGGTATTTAATGGGCTGTTGAGTGACATCTACAAAATTAAGAAAGTTGATAACTTTAGATACTAATTTAAAATGGGGGACAGGACGAGGATTTCCGCACGAAAACAAATTTCGAAGGATTTTTTAATAATTTGTGAAAGGCCCACAGTCCCTCCGTTTTTGCGAGTTCACCCTCTTATCGCTTTATCTCATTCCACTATCCCATCCCACTTCCCACCATCCCATCCCACTAATATAATAATATTAATATTAATACAATATTATAAATGCGAAAGTTTGGATGAATGGATGGATGTTTGTTACTCCCTACATTTCCTACAACGCCCCAGGTTAACTGGAAGAAAAGGCTTTATAGCGTTATGTTCGCTTCTGTACAGACATTGTTATTGTACAATAAAGAATTTTTATTATTATTATTATTATTACTCCTTCACGCCGAAACTACTGAAACGATTAGGCTGAAACTTTACACAAATGTAGTTCTAGACCTGGAATAGGACTTAGGCTACTCTTTATCTCATAAATCAGATCCCATTGGAAGGCAATGGGGTGTCAAGTTCTTATAGAAAAGTGATGTATCTACTGTTACTCCTTCATGCCGTTGAATATTAGTGGGATGGGATAGTGAGGATGGGATGGGATTGTGGCATTAGTGGGATGGGATTTGATTGTATACGACTATACAAAAACTTAAACGATGCGGGCGAAGCCGCGGGCAAAAGCTAGTATTTCATAAAACGAAAATATTCAGTGACTACATGAGAAGTATAGTATATATACTGGCTGCACTCACATTGTATTCCAAAAGTAAGCCTCCCTTTCGCTCCTTTTGTGTTTACGCATAGTTTCGTCTTTGTCACTCGCACCTTATGTCAACACTCGTGTAACCCGGCTCATTTAGAAGTTAGTTAATCTTATTACACACAGAAAACAAACATTTACAAACATATAACTTTAAACTCTCGCGTTTTGTACACATTATAATATATATAATCGGGTCTGCCGCGATCAATTTTTACCTTTTTACGAAAAGGGGACGCCCGACGTTTCGAGACAGTTGCATTTCCCGTAGACCACGAGATATGCAACTGTCTCGAAACGTCGGGCGTCCCCTTTTCGTAAAAAGGTAAAAATTGATCGCGGTAGACCCGATTATATATATTATAATATTTACAAACATACCATAAACAAGTTGACATGTACAAAGGCAAACTTATCTCTATTAAGAGATTTCTTCCAGTCTACCTCTGGGGATAATAGAATATAATTTATATAAAAGTAGACATACATACGTGTACTTATTTAAATATAATATGGTACCATTAATGTAAAATCAACCTATTGTATAAAATACCTACATAAAAAATTCATTTTTTGTGGTTAAATATGTAAAAACGCCGGAGATGTATGGTCAAGATATGTGTAATGTGTATGCAGAGTTTCAATTTACCAAATCGACAGGATGCGACGTATTTAAAAATGTCAAATTTCACATTTTCACAAGGATAGTCGCCCTTAGTGATGTGCGAAAATAACGTTTCAGTAACGTTATTTATGACGGTATTTCAATATCTGGTTGGACCTCTACCTACACCTACACTACACGTTTTATTTCTCCCCCCACAATCGACTCACCTGGTAGGTAGGTCCCTGCGGCGGATGTCCCGGCACTGGGCCGGGGTCCTCGCGCCGCTCCACTCCGGCAGAGCTCGAACTGTCGCCGTTGATGGCGCGGTACAGCATGCAGAACCTGAAATTAATAATTATGCTTGGTGGTTATTTTATCAACAACCTTTATATCCTACTAGGCTTTTGCATTTATTCAATCTTTGCCCCGTTTTCGACTTGGCGGTTATTTTATCAACACCTCTTATAGGCCTATATATTGCCAAAGCGTTGCCATCTCTAAAATAAAAATGCCGGACTTATCCGTTAAAAAGCCGGACTCTTGAGGCCCAAGGTCGGAGCAAAAAAAAATTTTTGCCAAAAAATTCGAATAAAACACATATTTTTCAAGAAAGTTTTAATTATTTAAATATGTTTCTATGGAAGAAACTTTCTTTAGGAGGTTAATTTTCCAATTTTCGCAAATAAAATTGTATACATGTTAAATGTCTTAAATCAAATTAGCCCCCCACAGCTAGTAACACACAATATGTAGGTAGGTGAACTAGCGAGTCTCGTGTCGCTCGCTTATTTCTAATTGAGGTGACTGAACGATAGATATAAAAAGTCTAACAAAAGCCGGATGGGATGGACGCAGCCAAATTTGGCCGGACAAGAGATCAAAAAGCCCAACACTGTCTGTCTTTATCCGGACGGATGTCAGCGCTAACTACGATGATAATTTTAAAAAAAACGCATCCAAATCCATAGAGTGGTTCTCGAGTTAAAACGGAACAGACAGGGAAAAATTCTAAAAATTAAAAAACAATAAATTCTAAAACAATACCAATAACCCATTTAATTTAACATTTCGCGAAAATATTCAATATACAGACACGACACTGTCTGTTCATTGAATATTTTCGCGTTAAATCATTTCCGAGGGGGTCTCGGAGATGTTTTCGAGGATGGACTGTGAAATGCAAGTCACAGTACGCATACGTACACCCACGTTCCACCAACGATAGTTGCGTCCCAGGGTGATGAGTGGTGAGCCCTATCGCCGTACTTCGGTCACAAATATGGACCTACATATTAACGTACCTTCTCAGGCACGTCGACGGAACACAAGAGTGTCCCTAAAACACTTGAATCCTGGTCGAGATGTTCGAACCCTAGAGTATAAAGTTCAGATCCGTGTCGACGTAGTAAATTATATTTATTAAGTAGTGAAAGTCGCGGGGAGTTCAAAGTTTAAAAATAACGAAATAAATATTCATCCGACTATTTTAGGTCATGGCGAAATAAAATATCATGAAATGCAAGTTGTCTGGAAATAGGGTTATATTCTTTAATAATAATAATAATAATAATAAGCCTCTCAAAATCCAACCCTACGTCCGAGCCGAACATCAGGCCACGTGAGAGGCGGGCAACGTGTACACAATTTACACGGCTAACAGGGCAATGGCATTACGCAGGGCAGCTTGAGGCGAGCTGTTGGGCAGTAGCGACTCCTGGGGGAAGGTCCTCTTCCTCATCTTCGGCTTACCTTTGTTGGACGGCTGGAGTGAACAATAACGAGGGACACCTTTGGCTTGCCGTGGAAGGCCGGTCAGAGTGGAGTAGCATGAGCTATTATGCTCAAAGGGTGGATGTGAAACGTAAGTGGCGAGTGGGCACGTGGTGCTGGACCCTCAGGGAGTCCAAAGTGATTTAGATTTTAGATATAGATTTATTTATTAGTTTCACCAACAGTATATAAAAAAAAACTAAATTAAATAACATTTGGACTCGTATTTATACCAATTACAGGCGGAAACATCATTCTTCTTACACCTTCATAAGTTTTCTAACGAATATTATTAATACTTGCTTGAGGTTTACAAAGTTAGCAACTTAGCTACGTTAACAATCTCGGCCTCCTAAAAAGAAACCTTTGATATCTACAAAATTTACAAGTGCCCCTAACTATTTAAAACAAAGATCGTGATCGTCGTTTAAAGTCCAAACATACACATTTAAAAGGTTAACAGACTGTTGACGTGCACAGAACTTTTTGCTGGAAAAGCAAGCAATTGGTCAAGAACAACAATAAAAAAAATATGAAAAAAAAATACCACTTTGAAAAAAAAAATTGTATGAAGC